>JAANSM010000025.1:0-84758 GCA_036850725.1 Orchesella villosa | reverse complement strand
TTAAATGCATTTCAATCAAAAAAAATTGTTTAAAATTTTTAATAATTTGTCAGATTACAAGCTTTCAGTAGATATTTCCTACATGCTTACATGTCTTGTTTTATTATAATTTAATCGGACACCGTCACCCAAATCATTAAAAAGCAACTAAACAATCTTACATTAAATACATTTTTGGTATCATGATGAATAGCATTATTAAATTAGGTTAGCGTAGATGCCAAAATAGCAACACCTCGCTCATAAAAGCTGTATTTATCCATCTTGTTGACTATCTTTAGATCCACAGTGAATAGTAAGTCATCACGGGTAGAATTCAAGTACACAGGTAGGCATATCTTGCCATCATGAATGTTTACATTAGGATCCACTTTCACCCACGTCAAAGCTACGCTTGGCATGTCACTGAGGACGTCTGCTGACAGTTGCAAACCTTCTTTCCACACAGCTCCTTGAAGCTTTAAGCCTGTCAGCACGAAATTCTGAGGAGGTTTGCCTGCTACTACTATATCCAAAATGAGTTCTTCAATAGACCTAGGAACAAAAATATTGTAAAAATGTTAGAAAACGGAGCTTGAGGTGAAGTTCAGCAAAAACTTAATCATCGACGATAACAGGCATTACTTACCATCCATTAGCTTGGGCAACACATTGTCTAGTTGCTGTAAAGTATGCTTCCGGATTGAATAATCCACCCAACCACACTGGTAGCGCCTGATATATTAAATATGAAATTCAATAAATAATTTTTCAAACATAAATGATGTTAGAAGTGCACATCCAAATAAACAGAAACGTACCTCCAAACTTTCCGCTCCATTCAAATGCACACTTGTTGAAATATTAATTAACTGTTCAGCTCTTGTCGCAAAATCATTGATCCAGTTGATTACTGTGCATCCGCGAGGAACAGAGTATCTACCACCCCAACTTTCTGGTATAATTCCTCGAACGAGCTCGGAAATCAGCATTCTATGGTAAGATGTTTGTTTGCGTTCGCCCTGTATAAGAAGGAAACGTTTAGTTAATGGCATTAACAAAAGGTATGATAACAGTAAAAAAAATCCAACACAATCTCAAACGACATTACTAACTGGTGGGCATTACATACCTGACATATCAACATAACTGAATTCAAATCCCTCTTAACAGTTTCCAAAACATTGCAACCAGCAGCCACTTCTCTTTCAAAGAACCTATACAAAGGTCTCTTAATATTGTCAGCAGTTCTTCTCAAGGGTGCTAATTTATCCGGCAACAATTTCAGCCATTCTTCAGCAGATACTTTCAAAGTTCTCATCCAGGCTGGTGCACCAACGTGTCCTTCAATGTCTCCTGATTGTTCCTTGGTTGTCAAATCATCATCATCTTCCACAACTTGCATTTTCAATAGCTTGGAAACCATCTCTGCTCCACGGTTAGTAAGTAGTACTTTCTCTGCATGGGTAGGTAATCCTAGCCAAGCCGGTGTTTGGCGATGAGTAAGTCCATTAGCCCACAACAAGAACTGATCTCGTCGTAGTGCATCTGGCATAGAGATATCCCCACCTTCCGCATTCGCAACCAGCAAAAACTCAGACTCAAAGCTTCTTGGTGTGAACAATCGATGCACAAACGATGACAGCAACCTCGCATCGAATTCGTTATCCACCTTTCCTCCGTAGATTGTTTCAGACAAGAGTGTTTTTAAAGCATCCCATGGGACCTTATCTGGAGGTAAATTGGTTCGACCCATTGCCGTCGCATCAATCCATGCATCCAAGGTATCACAAGCAACTCGCAGGTCCGCTTCGTTGAATTCATAAGGTTTAGCCCAGCCAAGAGGTACGTAGCGAAGACGTTCTTGCACAACAGCATGGAACCATGCTACCAAAAAGTAAAGTCTTGCTCGCTCATTAGGAGCTTTCATCATTCTACTTGCGGGAACGGTATTGAATGTTCGAAGAAGATTAGCCTTGATGCCTGGAGGTGGCTCGAATACGAACACACGACCAGCCCGGAGCAGATTTACCGGAATTTTCGGGTGAATGTCCATGGTTAAGAAGAGGCGGAATGATGCATGCGGCTGCAAGGAATGAAGTTTCTTTTCCAATTGAAGGAGCCATTGAGGTGCCAAATGTACGTTTTTGAGGAGTACCCATCTGGAAAGTCAAACAGTATGGATTTCATAAATTTTACTAATTTAAACATGCATAACTGCGTAAACTTTTAATTAACATTTCACTCAGTCTAGCGGCACAATTGTCGAGCTATAGCTTCAGACTTTCCGAAGCTATCGGCCCTCAGCCCACAGTATGGCTGATTTCAGGACCCCTGCGCCATTCATCATTTACGAAATAAAATAGTAAAAGTAATACACAATTTCTTTCCAATTTACCTTCCAGATTTGACAGCAGAAGCAATCGCTTGATCCGCTTGCGTGAACCCCTCTGCCGACCCAATAGCAATGGAAACCAGGGTTTGGCTCTTCTGAGCCGCCAAATCATCAACCCTTCCAGATGCATCGAAACCAGGTGCGGCACAAAGAAGGACAGGTGTCCTACTCGTAACTTCCGTTTCAACAATAGCAGCCAAGTCCACATCTCCCGTTGGGACGAAGTCAGATCCCAAAACTTCTTCTCCTAAAAGGCCACACATGGCCACAACTCGATCAGGCCGGAAAGCTTGGATAATCAGAAGTTTATACACAGTTCTTGTTGACTCTGCCATATCTCCACCTCCGGTTTCTTCCCAGAGAATGGGAACATTCGTTTCTGGTGTTTGATTTCTAATCCATGTGCTAAAATCGGAGTTGTCCACCTTAGAAATCAAATTCTTGAAGGCTGGAACCTTCATTTGAAGACGGAGCATTCCTTCCACCTGCTCTGGACTGAGGAATGCTGGCCCTGACATCTTCGCGCTAGGGAGAACTCCCTCTCTGAATCTCAAAAACAATTGGAACGCCTGTTCAAAAATTCCCTTTGAGAAAATACGCGATAACAAGATGGCAAATGGAAGCCGATCAATGTGCAACATTCCTCTGATGACTCGGTCAGAACAGACTTTAAACAAGTCTTTGGTAATAATATCCAGTCGTTGTGTATGATCTTTAACGGAAATTAGTTTGGAATTTCCATACAAGACTGAGTTGAACATGTCCAAAAAGAATTGGAGAGAATACTGGTAGAGGAAATGCATTTGATGCATGTTTTCCAGCGTGAAGTAGATTGAACTACAGGCTTGAGCCAAAGGCATGTACTGTTGTGACACGTTATCAATTTCCCTTATGACAATGTCCGTTTCTTCCACCTTCTTAGAAATCTCTGCAGCTTCCGTCTTCAAATTCTCTAATGTCGTGATGACACTATCATCATCCAAAATCTTGCCCTTGGCTTCATTCAACGCTTGCAGCAAGGACTTCTCAAGGTGACGCAGTCTAACTTGGAATTCTCCTTGGAGTTTCAACAAATCACTTCTCTTCTGATCAATATCTGGTCTTTCAGCTCTCAGCACCTGGTTCAGACACTGGCTCTGCAGAGAAGCCCTTGTTACCGTGAAATTAACAAAGGTCACACGGGAGCACACATCTGGTGGGAACTCCACAGTGGGATCTCGTGTCGATAGGAAGATGACAAATGAGGGTGACAAGTCAATTTCCTGTTCTCCTAAAGAGATCAACACCCTGCCTCCTGTTCTTCTCACTTCCCGATTCAAAACTGGATTGAGGATCGGATCATAGCTTTCCACATCTTGCACCAATAATGGATTACCAAATCGCAAGGCAGACTCCAAATTCTTTCTAAAAGAGTCATCCAAAAAGGATGTCTTCGACAGCTTTCTGTCCTTGTACTCCTGCATCAAAAACTCTGTTGCTTGTCCAGATGGATCAATTATGAGTGGGTAACGATTAAATCTCTTCAACATGATTGCATTCTCCGTACAAAGGTCATCGTCAGGCAAACTATTTTCTTTCCATCGGAGTCGTTCATCAGGATGACTGAGATACTCGGTTAGCGCCAAGTCTGTTCTGTATGCGACACATGCCCTAGTAAGATGTTCACACCAAGTGGAAAACAAATTTTGTCTGTAGTGCTGATCGAAATAACCAGCGTATGAGAGGAAACCAGCGGAAAGCAATGTGTCTCCTAAGATGGTGCTCATTTGACTCTTGAATCCCTCACTGCTTCCTTCCCATCTGTCCTTTTCCATTCCCAAACTCTTCAGAAGAGACATGGAGCGCTCCACTTTGCTCTGAACATTTTCCAAGTCGCTCTTGATAGCCTGTGCTTGCGCGATCAACAGCGCGTATTCTTCTTTGTAACCTATGATTTGTGTTTCTAGTCGCTCAATATCGTCCGTGACTTGCTGGGCTTCTGCTTGATTAGTTTGTGCGGCGTTTTGTAAACTTCTAAGTTCTTCTCTGAGTGGCTCAACTTTTTTCAGTGCTTCCGAATAGCTAAGCTGAGCAATAGCCCATTTTACCAACGGTCCACAAGCCAAACTGGCTCTGTTGACTTTCTCAAAGTTGTAGTCAGGGTTGGACAAGTAACGTTGATACATTTTGTCTCGCATTTCATCTGTAATGTAGTCCGTTTGGAAGTTGACGATGGAGCTAATAAAGTTTTCCCGCATAAGTACCGTCTTGATCGCTTTCCAATCGTTGGCATTCTCACCAAGCAAGAGACAGATAGACTCCAAGGCCAACTTGACAATTGCAGGTGGGTTGGCCATCGACCTTACTTCTACCAACTGAGGTTTTTTGATGCCTTGCACAGCCTGTTCTGCTTCTCGCACTGCTGGTTCAACCTTTTCCAGATCTTTCGTGACATCCTCTTGTTTCTTTGCGATTTCCTTTGTTTGACGCTCCAAGTCTACTTGCAAGCTCTTACTCTGCACCTTCCTTTGCTCAGCTTGCTGCTGACGACCAATCATTTCTTTCAGCTTGTTGTTGGCCAACTCATCTTTCTCCTTTAGCTCTTTCTTTTTCAACTCCAAAGATTTCTTCATCTCCTCAACTTGTTCAACAGTTTCTGCAATTTTACTCAATCCAATGTTCAAATGGAGTTGCTGTTCCTCCAAATCTGCTCGCTTCTCGTTGTACAACTTCACAAAGTGATTGATGAAGTCCAAAAAGTGGCGAGGCGTTATAGCCATTGTTCTTCCACCACGCTTGGCTAATCTCTTGTTGGCTTTGTGAAGCGTCAAGTGAACAAATACAAACGCATTTACCACAGCATCACGATGAGTCAGCGTTGCTGGATTGATTTCATCGAATGCCACCGGGAACTCCAAAGGTAGTTTCCAAGAAGTATTTTCCAAGTCCACTCTCATCGTCAGTTCTCTTCCAACCTGGAAGAGAGCCGTGTTCGTCCAATCACCGAACCAATCAAGAACGCATCTGTTGAATAAGGCTGGTGATGTGGCAGCACGGTCCTTCAATCCTTGTTCGGAAGGATTCATAGTAAAGACAACGTGGAGATTTCTCATAACTTGACCAGCAAACCACTTGTACAACTCTTCTCCAGAGTCAAGCATGAGCCCATCACGAGCAGCACCTTCCTTACACTGTGTCATCAAGGTTGTATATTCGTCCCCTTCAAACAGACCCGGAACTTCTCCGTTTGCCAATAAGGTGTTCATTCTCTCCAAGAAACTGCTTTGCAGCACGTTGGACTCGTCCAAAATGAAGCAAATCTTTTCTCCTGAAACACAAATTATAAACAAATAATTAATTACACAATACCGAGCTAAACAGGCTAAAACCTATTGTATTATATTTAAAAAATTAATCCTAACCTTTGCAACCAGCTCGTCTCAGCACAGATCTCAAATCCTCATCAAATTCAGCCGCAGTGTACTTATTGTGGACCTTGATTTGGAATACTTGAAGCCCATTAATCCAGGCAACAAATCTTGATAAAGTTGTCTTTCCAGATCCAGCCACTCCAATCAACAGCAAATGACCTTGAGGTTGACGGAAAATCCTATCCATTCTCAAGACGTGGTCCAAAACTTCATCAAACAGAACCAAAGGCACATCCAATTCTTCCTGATAGAATACTTGTAATCTTGCTTTCACATATTCTCTCAACTCCTCCCGATCAACGGGAACGTAGTCTTTGGAGAGCCAATTAGAGTACAAAATAGGCCTTTCCAATGCCTCATTTCTGTTAATTGTGGGGAAATGCTTGAGCGCAACAAAATCAATGTTCTCGTTTGTCCATTGTCGCTCGTCATCCCAAACTAAACGATCTTGGAAAAGACGCAATGCTTCGTGAGCCCATAGACGAACCAATCCTTCAACACTGAGAGCATCCAGTGGTCGTATTGCCTCATAAATACCACGAACCCAGCGTGTCATTTCACGAGGAGAATATACATAATGCGGCTGCATGTCTTGAGTGAATCGTTCTTGAGATTTGAGGAAGAACTCTACCATTGCATTGGTCAATGGCTCAGCATACGTTACGAGAGATGGGACAAGTTTCAACATTGCTCGATTAAAGGTTCCATAAATCTGTTATACAAACAAGTAGTACAATTTCATAGTTTATAAAAGGATATGCATCAAACATCACAAAAAATATTACAATAATTTATCTATTTTACCTGCTTCAAAGACGTCTCTCCAGGATAATCCACATACACAACAGGCACATGTCGCAAAAATCTATGTGATAATGGTTTTCTTCCGGGGTCTGTTGGGGGATTACAAGCACCAACAAACTGGATGCGCTCCAGTCGAACAATACTATGATCTGATGTTCGATAGAAGCATTTGTGCTCTACCAATTGTCGAAGGAATGATATGACCCGTTGTGTTCCATACTTATCCATGTCTGGCAAGTTAATTTCATCACAGAAGAGCACCAACCATTTGCCCAATTGAATAGGAGCTAGCACAACTCCATTTGGTGTTTTCCTGTACTCGCAGTAATGATCAAATGTCTTCAAAAGCAGCTCTGGACTAGTTGCAGACGAGAAGTTCAAGCCAACAACTTCCATGTCAGGTAACGCTCGTAAGGCAGAAAGTAAAGTCATCGTTTTACCGGAACCTGGAGGTCCACAAAGGACCAACGGCTTATGTTCCGCTAACCAAGTTGCAAGCAAGGATTCATGGCGAACTGTGTCGAGTGTTGGGACAACAGCGTCAGGGGATGCTACCTTATGCGTTTCCACATCCGTTCGAGGAACTTTTACAGACCAGAGTGACCACTCTCCATTGACAGTGACCTAAAACGTTTCACACCAATTCCAAAAGATTAGTAGCTTCCAAATTAATACTCAGAAGCGAGTGAATGATTACTTTTTGTATCAGGTCTGTAGACGTACCAAAATCATTGTAAATCAAAGTAAAAGTTTTCATCAGGTTTAAAAGTGAATTTAAAAAAAATAAAATGGCATTACTGCACCTACCTCGTAATCGACTATAGGAGCTTGTGCGTTTGCTGGTGGTAAAGGAATTGTCGTGATGCTCCTTACGTATTCCCCTAGTTCATGCCTGACTTTCAGTTTTGCATCTCCAGTGAATGACCAAAGCATTCCATAGATCAATGATTTAGACATGAATCGATCCACCGCATCAGGTTCCAATGGAAAATCTTGATGACTTGAATTGTAAGAATGGATCTGTCTTACAGCCTCATTCATCATGCAAAACAAGGATGACAACGCTCGCATTCTTGTGAAATCCATAATGTGTTCTAAGCTTGCAGAAAACTCCAAACATTTTTCGACAAGTCCGTCTGCAGTAAAGAATGGCTGGATCAACGCAGCAATTTCCCGTTGAAGTCGCAACGCTGGAGACACACCATCAGTTGTAGCAGTTTCCTTCGTCGTTGTATTTCTCTGAGAGAACAGGTCGTTTTCTTCTCCATCATCAAGGGTGATGTATTGAAGCCGGGAGAGAAAGTTGTGGAATAACATTTCAGTGGAAAGGACATCATGAGAGAACCAAACCATTCCACACCGACTGACTGTAGCCATTGTTGCATGCTTCAAGTCTTGGACTTCAAACAGAAGGCGAACGTTTGGTGGTAAAGCAAGACGCTCTCCGTTAGGAAGGGTGAGCAATTTGTTATCGTCCAAGACGGAGTTCAAATTTTCAACCCATTCTGGATCCACATCTCCGTCAAATACAATCCATTGTCGCTTTCCACGCTCTCCTCGAACATTATCGATAATTTTTCTGAAATATAAATTATTTCGACAAGTTACAGAAATGTTGACTACTAACAAATTTTCACTTAAATACTTACTAAATAATTCATAATCAGATCTGTAGACGTACCAAAATCATTGTAAATCAAAGTAAAAGTTTGCATCATCTTATTGCAAATAGAAAGTTAAACAACTTTAAATTAAATTACCTTAAAATGTGCGTGAATAATCCATCGCTCCATTCCCTTGTATTAGCGTCCAAATAACCGTACAGAGCTTCCTTCGACAGTGCTTTAGGATCGATGACATACGACACTCCTTCAGTGCCTTCTAACCTCTCCAAAGCCTTTAGTAGCACCTTCCAAGCGGTTGATTTCCCTGTGCCAGAGTTTCCAACAAGCATAACTCCGTGACTAATGGCTTGAATTTGGTAGAGTTGTAGAACCTAAGCCACAAAAACATCAAATTAGTATCAGAAGAAAAAAAATAGCAAAAGCGATTTTTGATCGTTACAAAGCTACACAATTTCATGGTATCATATCAATAACTACACATATAATATCTTCAAACGACTTCATTTCCATAATATCACAGCTACACTAAAAGGGTCTTCTAAGTTTCTATACTATAACTAATGTTCACTTGCCTTCTCAATCCATGACTTTCCATACACTCCCTTTTATACGAGAGGAACAGCATTAAAACGTTTAAAAAGTCATTTAATTTAACATTCTATAGTTTCTAGAAATCTACAATGCTACAATGACTTCATATAAAAAAGCTTTGTAAATCATATTTGAGCAGATAAAAATAACACAGCGATAGGATTCAGTCACTCTCAACAGTTAGATATTTACACTAACCAGCTTAGTTCTTATAAATACTATCAACTGCAACAAAACCGAACTAAATAGATAAAATAATTTAGTTTGAAAAAAAACTTGACGTTTCTTACCTTTTCCATCCAAGCATTCTGACCACAAACTAAGTATTCGTCGTTGCAAATTGCTTTAATTTGATCTTTCAAAGCATCCATTTGGGCCGGTGTATAACTAATTCCAGGGAATACATCCGACAATAGTGAAAAGAGAAGGGGAATATCTTCAGCAACCAATTTGGGCACCATTGTTTCACAAATTGATTGGATCAAAATTTCCTGCTCGGGTAAATTCTCAGCAATTTTAGACTCTTCAATTTGTTCTCCACGTTGTACTGCTGATTCTTTAATCCTTTGAATTCTGTCACGCTTCACATTACCAGCGCTCACCAATACTGATTTAAGAGCCCTATTATATTAAGCATAAAACATTACAGTCAACAGTTCGATTTTAAAAACATATTTATCAACAACTGTCGTTACAAAACTTGAACGTACCGAAGGCCAAAGTCGTAATGAGACTGCGCAGAAAGTTGCTGTTGGCATAATCTAAAAAATGGAACCACCTTAGCAGCCAAGGTTTCTGCTGTACGGAATCCTTGAGAGAACAACATAACTTCAGCAATCAACTGACGGTCTGGAGTCGTCATTGCGAGGGATCGGAACAGTTGCTTCAAGTTATCCGGTAAATTAGATCGTCCAGCGTATCCAGGATTCATCGTAACAAATATAGCCATTTCAGATGATACTTTTACATTCTTTCCAACAAGTTCTACTATAAGACCTGTAAATTCAATAGAAATTATATATTATACAATTTTTGGTACATAAAAGCAAACGAATTAAACGTCACAGGGAACAGAAAATATTCCTTACTTCCTCCTTTATGACCTTCCTTCTGAGATTTAAGTGCTTCTTGAATTGTTTGAATTTGCTGACATACTGCAGACAACATTGTGTCTTCGAGACGATTGAACTCATCAAAACAACCCCAAGCACCAACTTGACATAATCCAACAAAGATTCTTCCCATAGCTTGGAAATCAAATGTCTCGTCACAATTGAATACTAGTACAAATCTTCCAAGTTGATGTCCAAGTGCTTTGACCGATTCAGTCTTTCCTGTACCAGCAGGACCGAATGGAGACCCACCAAGCCGTGCTTCTAATGCTTGTGTCATGGTCAAATAGCACTTATCCGTGAGTGGAGTCTGTACCAATCGTTCTTGAACGCCCAAGTATTCAAATCCATAATTAAATTTCGCATCCGCCATAACAATACTCAACTTTTTCAAAACGTCGGGTTGATTAGGATCGAAATAGAAACGCATTTGCCTCAGCCACTCAAAAGACTTATTGTGAGTCACTCCAATATTCAACAGGTGACGAGTTACTGTACGTTTGTGTACAAATTCGTTGATCTGCGTAGTTCAAAAATGAAAATAAGCTATATAGTAATTCAGATATTTAAAAAAACTAAAATAGTGGGTATCTCCGAAAATTAATTAAAACTGCAAATACCAAGTGTTCTAATTTCTTCCTTCTTAGTGCAGGCTGCTCATGCAAAACAGAGTCTGCAAGAACCGTGAGTGTGTTGTCAACCCGTTTCAAAACGGTTTCTAACTTAGGCTTATTTCCAACCGCGGCTTCAACCCCATCACACCACCAAATCTGAGCTGCTAGTACAACCAACTGTGCAGGGAATCTATCAACCCTATATCCAGTAACACATGGTAAGATTGCATTAAAAAATGTTTTCGGAAAAACACTGGAGGCACTAGTGGAAAAGTATATTCATGATATTCATAACATACCATTCCATAAACAGCTTCTGATCGATTTTCTCATTGAATTGAGCAACTTCATTGACAGCCTGAGCCAAAAGTGTTGCAAGAGAAAATCGCATTTCCCTTTCCACTCCACTCAGCCATTCATTTACCTTTCGATCCGTAAAAACGACATGGTTCAAAAATCTGACTTCCTCTCCTTCCCTTGATGCAATTCCAATAATTGTGCCTTGGTCTTCTGTCAGAATCACTGAGCTCACTCCAGCAAACATTTTCTTAAAATGCTTTTGAAGTCTTGCAATATTTTTGCTGTTGCCGATAATTTCCAACAAATCTTCATCTCCCACAAAGTAAAATCTTGGGAATGAGGAGCGCTCTCTTTCCAAGTATTCACCAAGAGCTTTCTGAATCTTCCCGAGGAGGTCGGCCAATCTTTCCAATGAACGTTGAACACCTTGAATATTGAGAACATCCAGAATCTTTGGAGATTTGCTAACCCTTTTCATCAACCCTAGAAACTCCGTGCTGATGCTTTGAAACCGAGACGTTTCCATTGGGAGTAAAGCTTTAATATCCTGGCTAGACAAGAAGATTCCTTCCAGATAAACCCAACGACGCTGTACATCTATCCACACATCGAACAAGGCAAGGATCCTATTTAACTTTTCTTCCCATGCTGTTGCATCCTCTTCAAACACTTTGAAGTAAGGGGAAAGCTTCATAGCAGCGACGGAATTGATATGTTCTCTCAACTTGGTAAACAAGTCATCCCATCCCTTTATAAGTTTACACTTGTTTTGATAGCCAACCAACTCCAACTCAAATGTTTGCCAGAATTCCCTAACTTGCTTCAAGAATTCCTCCAACGCCATTTCTCCTTGAGCTACAATGATAATGTCTCGTAGAATTTTTTCATTTCGTTGCAAGTCTACATCCCAAACTTGTCCGAGGGTTAGTTCACTAAGAACCCAGTTGACTCTAAGGGATTTCATCAAACTCTTCCAGTGGCGTTCCTTCAACGCTTCTGATTTCAGCTCAATGATCAAAGTATTGACCTTAGCATAGCCTTGAATCAAACGCTTGACATGTTCGTATGATGCGTACTGTCTTAATTTAGCTGGAAGTTCCTGGAGTTGAGTTAGCAAACTGTTAATTTGCCCACGAATCTTACGGGGCTGGACAGAGAGCCAAGGAGTCTCTTTAACTTCATCAATTTGCTCCCAGATTCTTGCCAACTCGCTCCAAACTCCTTTCAAGTCTTGAAGTTCTTCTAGTGCCACAACAAACCGATCTTCAGTTTCGCTACTAACTCCAGCCATTTCAAGAGCCTCCTTTGCTCGAGAAACGTTGCCACGCTCATCCTTCAACTTTGTATATCTGGTTTCAAATGACATCAACTGACGAATAGCTTCGGATGGTTTCAAATCTGCTTTAACAGGTTTTTCTTTTTCCCATTCCGCCAAAAAGGTATTGGTTTTCCCTTCAACAATCTTGTCTTCACTTAAAATCTTGGCTTGAAGACTAGCTACTTGAGTCTGAATTGATGAGTCTTTTCGTTTCAATATTTCTGAAAATGAACTCCATTCGCCTTCCACGCTGTCAATGTGTAACCAATTTGATGGCAACTGGAATCGCTGTCTTTCAAGAATTCGCTGTCCTTCCTTGTATATTTTAACTTTATCTTCCCATTCCAGCACTTTTTTCTTTAATGTTTGCACATACGTTATCAGGCCTACAGCTTCAGATGTTGACGACGTTTCAATCGATTGGTTTTCTAAGTCAGTACGAGACTGAAACAAAAAATATACTTCGTTAAAAGCTGTTTGCGAAAATCATAGTTTCCAAATCAATATAACCTATTTTGTATTTCTACATTTACTAACCTTTGCAACTTCAGTATGGAATGATGTCATTTGTGAGCCCAGCAAAGCAGAGAATTTTGCTAGTGCATCTTTATGCCACGAGTCGTACTTCAAGGACACTTTACTTTGGACCTTTCCGTATTCTATTACAACGGGTCCAAAAGATCTACGAACTTCTGCTGTGTCGAATGTACTTCTTGTTTGCCTACAAAGATTATTATCAATATAGTAACTAGAGCTTCAACCATCAAGTTTTTAATTACATGTCATTTTGCCTTTCAGAGGAGTCATTTTACCATCTGAATTTCAAATCCATAAACTTACTTGATATCAGCAAGGCATTTAAGCCACAAGGTGATATTCTCTCCTAGTTTTCCATAGAGTTGATCTGGTTGCAAGTCCCAGAGAGACTGGTAGCAAAGCCATTCATTTACATAATTCATGACCTCTGTCATCTTAGACTCTATTGCCTTGTATGCACTTTCAAGTGTTTCATTTCCTGCTGGCATGCTAGCAAGTAGACCTTTATAAGTAGCAGCCTGACCCTTCTCAAGACCGACTTGATATCTGGAACTTTGTATTCTTGGATGAGATGTACAGATAGCTTGCCAAGCAAAAAGTTTTTGGAACAACTGTTGACGTACTTCTTCAACTGCTGGATACACCCATAAAGTTTGTTGGGTCATTCGCATCTCCAACTTCAATTCCCCAAGCTGAAAAACAAGAGGTACTCACGTGAGAAACCATTAGAGTTTTTGTTTTTAAACATTTTAGTAGAAACAAACGTACTTCTGGCTCGCCTCCCAGCTTATGAGTAACTTTGGCTTCTGTATCAGTGTCGTTATCTTCATTGTCTACAATACCTTCCAAACACTTGGTCCATGCAGATATTCCAGATTCAAGACGCACAGCTAACCTCTTCTCCACTTCCTGATCAATTTGCTGTACCCACTTAGTTAAATTGGAATACTGTTTTAGGGATAGGTCATCTACTGCTTTCTGAATCTTTGCAAGGATTTCACCAAAGGTTTTTGCGCTGTAGGCACTCGATTCTAGTGACTTTATATCAACACTAGTTTGCATCTCTACGCTCAGAACTTCATCAACCTGTATTAACGATAATTGCATATTATAAAAAAGATTGACCTCGATAACGTCACAAATATACAGTATATATACGCTTCAAGAAGTAGTTCACACCTTTTCAGCAAATTGAAACACTGCTTCTGATAGTTTCTTTACGTACGGGTCTAATTTGTACGACTCCCACACAAGAGACATGCCCTGAAAGTTGTAACAACAAAATATTATCTGTTTGAAAACGTACAAACACATATGTGAATTAGAAAATCAGCTATAAACTTCTGTTTACCTCAGCCAGCAGCATATGAACCTCTTGTCTTACTCCAGCAACCAACAAGCTTACATTTCCTTTGTCTTCAAACTGTCAAAAATAATAATCAAAATCATATTACTCAACTGAAACTGTCATCAAAAACTTTCTTAGTCTGAACATGCGGCATTAGCAAAAAATGTAAATGGAACCAGTCGCAAGCAGCCCTCCATGATTAAGTAAGTGCAACTGGCTTTTGTTTGTATGGAACAAAAATATCAGCAATCATAGCAAAGTAGCAAAAAACTGTACTGTACAAAACAGGACAACTCCCGTTGATTTTGCTAAGCGTGTCAAAAAAGCAGTTTTCATTGTACATACAATTTACAAGTGATGCCTCAGTCTCAGCATTATTATTCGCCAAACAAACCAAATAAATCAGATCTCAAACTAAACTAAACTTTACGCAAACAAGTTACTTTTCTGATGAAACTAGTAACAAAAATGATAAGGTATAGTAAAACGTTTGTCTTTAAAGAAAATATTTAGTTCTAAAAAGCCTATTAGGCATATCAGATCAGGCGCTTCTGGTGGCTACACTTGCTCTGGCTTTTACACTTCACAGCACATCTAAAGTAGCATATTACTTCACAGTTTCTTTCGCTCTCTTTTCCTCACTTTCTCTCTCTTTTTCTCCAGCAGTAGCAGCGTTCAAACTTAATTGCCACACCAAACTATCTAGTAGTATAGATTACTTTCGTACACACATTTAAAAAAGTGGAAGGCAAAGGTTAATTTCAACTGTCAATTTTAAGATTTGTTTGGCGGTTTAAGGATAAGTATTATATATTAGGAGTTTAAATATATTACACGATTAGGTATACTGTATGATACAAGTTACTGGACACAGATTATTGCATAATGTATTGGCAGTATCAGCTTTATATCCAGAAATAGTAGTGGCACGGCAGGTATAGGTGGGTTAAAAATCCAAAAATTAGATGCAATTGCATTTGGCTGTGTTGAAATTGAGAGTAATCAAATCATTGACATTAATAGTCTACCTGGTATGAGGTTTGTTGTGAGGAAGTGTTCCGATTAAACTAGAATTTGTAAAGGAGCATCATCATTTGAGGAGGAGATGGTTGTATAAAAATAGGGATAAAGATGGATCAATGTCATGTTTTAAAACCACATAAATAGAGTGTCAAGACGCGGTTAAGGGTTGGCTGATACTTTGCCTGTTTAAATTTTCATTCTAATAGGAAGGAAGGTTGTTCCAAAAAATAATAATTTGCTGCGTTTTTTTTTTGTAAACTTAATCTTGCTGCCACCATATCACCTGTCTTGACGAACTTGCAACTTAAACGAAACTTGAGAAAATTTAATAACACCGTATTTCAAAGCAAATACCTTTTCCCAACTTCTTTCATAGGTTCTGACACTCTCCATTAAGGATATAGCGAATGGATACATCTGGTTTGCTTGATGAGCTTTGTTCATGATGGCTAACGGAACTCGGAACCCCAAATTTTTCAAGTGACGGACCTATTGAAATAAACAAAAGTACATAGTCAATAATTTTTTTTAATTCGTTGAAGGCTCAAAGGCGCGATTCGATGCCACGCATGTAAACAGTAGAGTAAGGGGTCGAGCATTACCTCTTTCGATAATGTGATGATCTCCGGAAGGAAATTAACTTTCAACTTCAAAAACGCTTTTCCAGAAACGTTTCTGTTCCTCGTTTGCTCAATATCAAAAATTCTTCCACTGACAGTAGCATCTTTCTGCTGTACTTTCGCTACCCATTCTTCGAAAATTGGCTGCGTGTTAAGTTTCAAGCGGAAGCTATCTCCATCATTCTTTAAACGCTGACCTAAAAATCAATGCAACACTGTTTTACAATGGTGTTCTGACCGAAAAATAAGTTGTACATCATATCTACATACCATCCACATGGTTTTCCCAGCCAGATCCAAGAATGGCTTGAACACGCATCAAATACGTCGTCAATTGACGATCAATTTGCTTAGCCCATATAATAGAACCAGACACCGGAGGAATATCCCGTAATTCACTCATCCTGTATGCCTTGCTCAGCGAGTATTGAGTCTACAAAGTAATATAAATATAAAGTACAATGTCTCTTCATTTGTAAAACGGAAAACGAATTCTCATCATAATCTTTGAATTTACCTTGAATTTCTCATGTAAAGCTTCAATGTCATCTTTCACACGCTGAATCAATTGCGTCTGATATTCTCGAATCGCACCTCGAATTTGTGGTCGCACAAACAATGCATTAAAGCGAGCAAAAATTCTGAACATTTCATTGGCAGATTTAGCAGTTGCCAACTGTTCTCTTAAAGCTGCAGTAATTTTGGCTTCGACAGTGTCAACTCTGTCGTTGTATCTTCGACAAGCTGCATCCCAAGCTTCCTGACCTTCCTTTGACATGTCCAGGACATCCACTTCTTCCACAAGGGAATAAGCCAAACCAACTTCTTCATTGGCATTACCCTCCACCATGGATTGTTGATCAGGCTTCAGAACTCGCTCAATCACTGAACGCAACTGCTCGTGTTGACGTCTAAACTTTCTAATTTGTTCCATACGTGTATGTAACTTTTTATGCGCTGGGTTGACACGCCAGATCATTTTCATTTCATCTCGTTTCTTCTTCATGATGTCACTAAAGGAGAAAAACACGGTCAATTTAAATATCTGGTATACTTTCGTTAAAAAAACTGAAGTAGTGAGAGAAACATGAAAGGCTTATAAAAGACTTACCGAAGAAGCGCTTGAAGTTTTTCATACTCCTCATCCCATGTATTGAAAATATCAAAGCATGCATTCATGACTCTTTCAAACTCGTCATAGGGTACCATCATCAGCCTTCTGGTTCCCAAAACTTTCAAGAGCTGAGCAGACAGATCCCTAGAAATGGCTTCCACAAGACGGAGTGCTCTCTGAATTGGGTACTTGGTATTTCTTATTTTCCTCAAATGTCCAAAAATGCATTGTAGTGCATTACGAACTTTCTCCAAATCTGTTGCTGCTAAAAGGTCATGAATAGGAAAATCCTTCATCAGTGGACTGTAATCATTCACAACAGCTAAAGCTTGCTTCAAGCCGGTATCAGTGTCAAAGGACACCGTTGCATGGAACCTCTTTCCATGTCGCAATATCTCCAAAGTTAATTCAACTTCCAATGATTCTCTCTTCTCTTGGAGCTTTAGCAAAGCCCTTTCCAAGTTTAGCCAGAAGGAAACTTCTTGAAGAGTGGTTCCACTTGAGGGATCTCTGTCTAGCTTGGTAACTTTCTGAATTTCCTTCACCCATCTGTTAACCCCATGTTGAAGATCATTCAGAAACTTTGAATCCTCAACGCGATCTCCAAAGTCGGATACCTTCGGTCTCCTATTCTCAATCGCGCATTGAGCCACAGTTTGCGCAACAATGGGATTAATTGTCAACGATATTTCAGGAATATCAATATTTTGTTGCAGGTGCAAAAGGCCCATCTCCAACTCCGCCATCTTTTTCTCAACTGATGGAGCCAGTTTGTCACTACTAGATTCAGTTGAGCGCCCAGTTTCTTGAAGATAAGACTTGAAAAATGGAGCCACGCCCATAGATATGTAAGAATGCAGAGTTTCATACGGAGATCCATCATTGAGAACAACAACTCGAACTTGTGATCCAATAGACTTATCTGTTTCAATGTAATTTCCTCTCTTAATTACAATCAATCCCACTGCTCTCACACTGGTAAAAACGACGCCCAACGAAACAACATATTCATCATCCCTCTCCTCATCCTTGTTAGAAATTTTCTGGATCAGCAAAGACTTCGAAAGTGGGTCCGCAATAAACTTTCTAATTGCTTCACCTGAATCACTCAAAACCCCATTGAGAGTTTGAATAGCATTCGGAGAGACGTCACTATCTTCCTCCAAAATGCTTGTGCAAATCCGCTTCAAATAGTGCATCACTTGGGTTGGGTCCACAAGACTTGGGGTCGGCATACTCACAACCGAGTTGGAGGGCGAACCCTCCAACGAGGGCTCGGGATCATTCATTGTGGACCAGTTGCTGAGAACTCAGCTTCTGAAACAAGTAAACAAAAGCAAATAATTAATTTTATTATTATACACAACAAAATGTTTTCACGACAAATGACGTAATCGTCACAATAAGATACAGCTGTGGGGCATATTAAATGCATTCAACTGCGCGATGACTAATCACATCAAACGCCTCTATTCCATTCTTCTCCTTTTATATCGTCGTATGCCGTATTGCTTAAAATATAAAAATTGCTCCCACCTTCAACCTTACCTTGTCCACCTTTCCTACTTAATTACTTTCCACTTTACTTAAATATTTTTAGAAACTATTTCTAAATAAAAATTTCACATAATTTATATCGTTTCTTCTTCTTATTTTGTAACCGATAACTTTCAACTTGACTTTGAAATGAACTGACAGTCAGTCAGTGTACTTTTACGTGTATTGGACTAGACCATTTGGAACAAGAATGAGTTGCAGTAAAGTTGTGTATTTAGTATTTGGTCTTGGTACAGATTATCCATATAGCAGAGCAGATAGCCGGGTGTGCTCATAATATACACTAAAAACTATACTGCCCGAGCGAGCTCGCCACGTCAGAGATGAGAAATACTTTGCATGCTTTCAAACGAGTGGAAGGATTCCTTGTGTACGGATATTTCTCAGAGGTAAGAGAAAATTGTGAGATAAAAAAAGTATCCTTTAGGCTTATGCACAAAATATTATCATCACGAGACCACACTGCACTGCCTGATCATGCCTTCATATGCCCACACGTTCATATCGTAAATCCTCTCCGTATCGTTTATGGATGTGTGGTTAAAGTGGTGATGATGTGCCATGCGGACATTGACTTGACTTTGACTGCAAAGTTTTGGGTATAAAAAGGCCATTGCAATGTAAAATGCAATGCATTCTTCATACTTCCAATTCCAATCGAATACTTTCTTGTGCACCATGCCGCACACCGTTCCGTTCTTATGAATGTTCATATTGTGAAGGTAGGTATTATGAAGTACCCAAAAGATGCATCTATATAAGGATGAAGGATGCGGATGGATAGATGTACAAATTGAATGAGAACTTCATGAGTTTACTGTAAGATGCCTGATGTTGCTACTTGTCTTTGTCTTCGAACTTTTAGTTAGAATATGTGCCGATTGAAAGGAATTTTTGTTACTGGTAGAATGGGAGCAAAGAATTTCGGTATATTTTACTAGATGAAAAAGGGTCTATGCTGTGTTATGTGTGGTTCTGGTTCAATTCGGTTCACACAGATGATAGAAGTGTAGCAATTTACCCACACATTTTTTTATATGAAACAGTTAGTACCTATTCCTTATCAAAAATCATAGTACTTCACTTCCTTTGTAATCTAGTGGCCTGTCAAAGTGTCTTTTTCAGTTTTAAATTGAAATTGAAATGGTACTAGTTGCTAACTTCTAATTGAAGCTCATTGCAGTCAGTATTTGCATAACACAAAGAATACATTATAGGTATTCTGTGGTATAAAATGTCATCTCAAGTTGAAGACTTGTAAAAACGTTGACTTGAAGCGAAAAAGCTGTTGCACAATAATCTGGATGAAGAACTGACCCCGTTTTTATAGAAAAGATTGCACATGCACGTTCATCATGAATGACTGAATGAGTAATGTGAATGTGTGACTTCCCTTTCCAGAAGACAAGAAAGTTCCTGATGTGAAATGACACAATGGGATCCACAAAAACACATTTTTCTCATCCTTCCTTGTTTTGCTTGAAGTGCATGACAAAGACCTTATACTTACGATTACGATTAGTGTGTGTACTGTGTTCTCATGAGTAGGAGGGTTTTGATATGACTTGAAGTCTAAGTAGATACGCAAACGTTATAAAAATACAATGCAGCATATTCACTAGCCACTATATTGTGTAGTTCTAAACCCCATCATGTGGGAAGTACATATTATGTGTGTAGACTTTCAACATCCTCTTCCTCTTAACTATATATAGCATCATAGAAGTACATATGCACGCATATAGTAATATGGTTTAAGTAAGTACATAAAACCATGCAAGATCTCAGCATTTTATATTTTGAGCATGCACTGCTGCTGGTGCGTTGTTGTTATAAATGTATGTTACATCAGCAGAAGAAGTAATAGCAAGACTTCAACAAAGCAGCTTTCTTCCAGGTCTGCTTACAGTAGTACACAGCAGAAGAAGCAGCTAGCAACACTGCTCCTGCTCTCTCTCTCTTTTCCGTCAAATCTTGTTCTTCTTGTTGCTTTGCTTTTGTTCTTCTCTGGTCTCTCTGGAAAAATACCCTGTTTTTCGTTTTCAGGGAATATGCTCAAGAATTAATGACCAGGGATGAAAGAAAGAGCACTGCGAGAACTTTAAAAAGGGACTACTCTGCTGAAGTTCTACCTTATATGTATAGTATTCAGATAGGTATATATCTATAAGCATTCCATTTGTTCATACACATAATTCCAAAATGCAACACCAATAAAATCAAATTAGAACTGGAACGTGTACTCAGGTTATCAGAATTCTATGGTGGAAAGTGAAATCTTTGTAAACAGTTCAGTATCAGTTTTCTTCAGTGTGCAGATAAACAGGAATATTTTGCTGCTCAAATAAAGAGGCTCTTGTGATCCAGATTCTAAATATTTGTGAGAAGACTTACTTGACTCACTGCTCATCATAACATTCAACTCAAATGCTTTTTAGTTCTCAATCTCAGTCGTTGGTGCGTCAAAGAATTTTAGTTTGCTGCGACTTGTGACTTGTGACCAAATCACTCTTCCTAATATATGCTCCCACATGCAAAGTCGCAGTTTGATCAACATTAGAGCTGACCTATCGACATCAACAGCCGGATTGGAGAATATAATATGCCATTAGAGTACCACAGACTCCAACAACAGGCAAGTAATTATATGCTATCTCATGCTTACATAATCTCGTTATACATTTAAGTACAATATTACTCAGGAAGTGGAAGTAACATATAAGTTTACAATGTCTTCGAGAGTGGAAGATGGATGTACTTAAATGTTATATGCTAAAATTCATTACCTAACCAATTTGGTCTAACAATACGTAAATATAGTGATATTTATTCAGAGGCCGTAAAAAGTTTTATCTTTTATTACACTGTCTTCTGCGCACATATAAGCTCTTATTAACGCTAGTTATTCACTCAACACAACCCTCGCATGTATTTCTGCATAAATATTTTTATAATTCAATCTTATCTCTTCAACTCCATCATAAAATACATAGAAGCAGAAATAAGTCGGCGACTTTTAGATTTTAATGCAATGTAATGTAAGCCAAGATTGGTTATAAAGGCATCTCTCTCTACAATGTCTAAAACCAATGCAATTTTACTTTAGTGACAGAATTCACATGTAAAGACATAGTAAGTCCGAAGCTGCTAAAGTAAAGCATAAAAGTTAAGAAGATTGAGATAAGCGTTATCGCACATTATTATGGAAGTACTTATTTTTTAACTTCTAACCCAGTTTTGCTTGGGTCAATGCTCGCCCTATCTCTGCTATAGTTGAAAATGTCATTCTTATTTGGTTTGCATTAATTGTGGGAATATATCGAGGCAATCGAGGTGATTAGTTTTGTATTGGATTTACACCAAAATACGAACACAAACCACAACTCTCAATTTACAGCCTATTCGCAGGTGTAGGCAGATGGGATACATATTTTTCCTCTTCCTACTTTTATGCATTTTTTTGCATTTAATAAATAGGTGATAATTTTAAAGACGTTGTAGACGCTGAGTTGAGAGATTGGGAAAGAATAGGATTGGCAGTATCATTAAATTAAAGATTCTCAAATAATGTAATTTTCTAACACGTGTACGTTATCAAAGAGATGCACCTTCTCCCAAGAGATTCATCTGGCCCACCTCTTCAAACTCGAGTTGAATTAACCGTGCGCAATGCAATACTTCATGATGAGATTTGTTTTAACAAATTTTGCCAACTAATTAAATTACACGCACCCTATTCAGATAGTTACGACTTCGAATCTAGGTTAAAGCCAGCCTTTTGACAAAGGTGCAAACAACAATCTCTAATTAATATGGATAGAGATAGAGAGTGAAAACAGAAAAATGCATACATGACTATATCTATATATTATTGTGTTGGTGCTCTGCACTTAGCACTCGCTATTAGTCATCCACATCACCATGAATAAATTACAAGAAAACATCTGCATTGAAAGAGTGACACAGATTTTTGGGGGTTTGAGTATGAATTGTTAAATTTGTACATGCCTACAGTATACATGCCTTATCATAACAATACATTAAGTATTTACATTAAAACGAGCATGCAACTTCGAAAGTTCTCTAACCTGAAGCCAAACCACCACGTGAAAACTAAACATGCCACCAAATGTTATGTACATATCTATTTTGCAAGAATGTTCCTCTGTTTTCATTGTTGATTTTTATACTAGTACAATAAAAGGTGAAAAAGGTTTAATACCTATAGGAAGAGTTAGCGACATTGTAGAAAGTTTTTTCTAGCCAACCTGCCAACCTAACCAACTACCATGTTTTGTCATGAAGTACACGATTTTCAACTTGTCAGACAACCAACCACTTACTTGTCTATATGAATGAAAGAGATATTGATATTACTACATTGGGAAAAAATTCTGGTGTTGTTGGTGGTGGGGTGGAAGTGGAAGTAGAATTTAAGTTTTGGTTTATCATCTCATCACATCACATGCTCGTAAATGAAATGAAGTATAAACATATACATGCATTTTCCATTCTACCTTCGTTTCTTGTACGTTATGGGTTTTTTTTGGATATGGATGGATAACATGATATTATGTTATGCTACTACTTTACTACTTACTTTTCTCGCTGCACGCGTGTGGGAGTGGCACGATTATTTTGGCAGATTAATGAAGTAGTAGTCCGCATCAGTGGTGGTGGAAATGCTACTAGTAGACACGTAGACAGCAAAAGAGAGGAAAAAATTCTACCGGCAGGTTTTATCCTTTAAGTACTTATCCTTCAGTCAGCAAGTAAAAAACAAAGAGCGATACCGTCATACCGTGAGCGACATTATGATGAGCACAAGTTTATGGCGAAAGTTGATACTGAAGAAGGTGTTTCTCTCCTTTCCTTCTCGAGAGGAGAAGCGAAGAGTGCTAGTAAAGTACATTACGCTGCATAAAAACCTTTCAATTTGTTGCTTGACTTGTAAAAGTCACGACTACTCTTTAGGTTGTAGGTAGATCTTGTTTTTTGTAAAGAAGACTTTATTCATTAATCAGCGTCACCAGCAACACAACACATCAGAACGTTTATAGCTCATTATTATTATATTGCAAGCTAGCGTATCAAATCAAGTCAAAAATTTCTCGTGATTCAGCCAGAAACTGAGAAACTCTTCTGAAATTATGATAATGGGAGAATGGGACACATGCATGTGCATAAAATATTTTTTTAGGAAGTTGGAGTATCAGCATCAAATCAACATTTATATGAGCATGAGCATCGTTTTCACTGGCCCATGATATGCATAGTGTGCGCATTGTGGATGTGTGAGGTTTGTACAGGAAACTGGTTTAGTTAAGCCACTGCATTTTATTTGACAACATGCGTACGTTTTGTGCATCCACAAAAACATCGCCATGTAAAGCTCTGCAAAAATGTACCGTAATACAAACTGAGTATAGAAAAAGCAGCTACGTTTGTCAGAGTCAGAACTCCACTCGAGAGGATGATAAGTATGAATATGAATCACAAACCAAATACAAAACTACGTTTGAGTCATGTTTATGCGGAGGAACAGGGATGAGCATAAGGATTAGGTTGACGGGTGGTAGTGGTATGGTGTATGGTAGAGAAGCAAACTACTTTTTTAAAAGATAGTTGAAGTCTAAAGCGAGTATCATTTTGGATGCCGTAGTGAGTACATCCAATCACATCGTAACTCTAAATCTTGACATATTTGTGTGATCCACAAGGATTTCATTTTCACAATTTCATTGCAATGCAACTGCAACTCTATATTCTATATTCATCTGTGACTTGGGGATGGAGGTTTCATATTTGCCCTGCAGTACAGAAGTTTACGTTTTTTGTATGAATATGACTATTTATGGGGAGTTATGAAAGACAACTATATTGACTCTATCCCCTTTCCTAATTTTAACACACTTACATTTAATTTGGTGAACTAACTAGTGTGACCAGAATCTTAAAGTTTTGTTTCTGTTTTTCTTTGTAATTTGTGCAAATCAACTTCGAAGGAAAGTTGTTTAAAAAAAATTCTGGGGGTAGAAATGAAAACTGTCTGTTATGACTTATGGCAGATGAGGCAATCAGTGATGAAAGTTGCACAAATTTTTGTCTTGTCAAGTTTTAGTGTGTGAAGGAAGTTTTTCCCTTGTTCTGAAAATCAAAAGCATGTAAATTGGTGCTAATGAAGATAAGTGGTATGAAATATATTTGGTGTTGGGCTGAGGACGAGGACTGCTGTAGAAAAAAAAACTTAATGAAGGAACATATAAGGAATTTTGTTTAGTAAATGAATTGAAGTTTAGAAGTTGACTTTGATACTTTTTATTCAAACGTGTTCGCAATGAAAAATGAAATATACAATCCAAGCGCAAACCAAGAAAGGAAGTATTGAACTGAATATTTTCACCAATCTTTTCGCAGGTACGTTCACCTTCCCAATTTACTCATTGTATGTGCAGAGCTAGAGCCCAGACAAAACTTAAATCATATAATAATCAATGTGGATACTTCAAAACAAAGTAGGATGATTTGCATGCAGGTGCCAAGAGCACGTGTGCAGTATGCAGTAATCCTTTCCTATTTAATTTCGGAACAGGAACGGAATACTGATTTTAGTTTACTTCGTAAACTTCGTAAAGTATGTATTACATATAAGTACATATACGAGCGAGTGTAAGAAGTACTTATGACTTTAGTAATTTTACTAAGAAATTGTTATTTGGTTGGTTCACTATGCACGAACCAAAAATAACTCCGTGATATAAGAGAAACCCATGCTGAATATTATTCATGACAATGTGTGATTTTTTTCTTAGTAAATAACTTTTTATTGCCTTGAGGCTCAAATAACCCAGATATTTTGATATGCCTCCATCATTTTCGTCAATCATTTGGCAATCTCTGATATATATCTATATCCTATTTTTAGAAACTGTCTCCTACCTTAGCACTCGGAGTAAAATGTAACGTGGCAAATGAATGTACACGTACATTGCTACTTTGAGAGTTTCTTCGTATGAGTTTTTGTCGTGCTGTGTTTGTCTTGACAGTCAAGTCATGATTTTTATATTCCTTTATCCTTCCTACAGCCAGAAAGTAGTATATGATAAAAAGCTACATATAGTTGAAGTTGACTGCATATGCGGTATGCATAAACATGTCGCAAGCCCCAAAATAAAAGTTCTCACACGCAGGCTTGTAATTACATTTTCCGGCGCATGCCTTACTTTTGCTAGATTTGAGTAAAGAACACCCATAATTGCAAAATATTTGGTGGTGTTGTGCTGCATTCGACAATGCTCGAAAGTTGGAAAGTGTGGTTGTGTTACAGTAAAAAATGAAAATGTTATTGGCCTAACTTTTTGTTCCATTTTTGGAGCATCCCCCGCTGATTTGTAAGTGGGTTTCCTGCGCAGAAGTTCGTGAATTTCTGGTGTTTTGGCTGATTTCACGTTTTCAATTTTGTATTGAGTGCTTACTCTGTCGCAATCCACATCGACATTTATGTTGTATGTTATACCTAAAATTTATTTATTGCTTTTGGCTAGTTTACTACGAAAAGTAGAATAGTTGAAGTTTCTAAGCTCAAACTAGCAAAAATATCCTCATAAATCAACAATCTGAGGAGAATTTCCGTGCAACTAGAGCATTACTGCCACTACATGAATGTAATTTCTGGTATTTGACAGGATGTGTATTTCATGTGAAAACAAGAGTAGTGCATGCATAAATCCTGTCGACGACGGCACTCTGGAGAAATCTTGAATCGTAATGTAAGGCATAAGTCTGTATACTTACTGTGCATATACATTTACGGAGTTTTATAATCATATCATTAATTCAGAAAGGTAATTGTGCAGTAGAACTATACTTTATACAATGCTGCCACTGCTGCATTATTGCACTTACTCGTATATTTTGGAACTATCCGTAACATCAACTACTGCTGTGATCCGCATTCTAACCCAGTTGCAAGTAACTAGCAATTTATTGCGTAGAAACTACAATGGATTTTGAGTAAATGGACCTTATGGACCCTTGGGAATTAGGATTGCTCTTGTTACGCCTGCACGAAAAGGAAAGGATATTTATTGCGTATATCACCTCAGTAGATTGAGGTTTGAGTTTGAGCACAACTTCTATTTTTCGGCCAAGGCCGGTACGTAAAGCTGCCCTGCTAAGTACCAAGTTTAAATGGAAATGGACCCTCTCAACTTGTACGTCTACTCTCGGTAAATTGCTTTTATATTGTTGTTCTTGGTTGTGCATCCTGTCTGTAGCTATAGTTTGAGGATCCGCATCTAAATAGAATCTTCTCACATGGTGCATGGTGTATCCTTTCAGAAAAAAGATTTGAGAGAAAGTGAACAAGCGTATTAAACCGAAGTACCAACAATTTGAGAAAGTAAAATGAGCTCAAGGCCATTGTTACAGCTTTGGTTTCTGGTGAAAGCCAATTATACATACTATATAAACAAAATTATATGGAAATAGGAGCTAAACTACAAAGAGCACAACTACTTCAAAGTGTCGCATGGGCACGGACGCAAGCATCTGAAGCGTAGACACGGACAAAACATGGAGCGTGCTCCAGTAAAGATTTTCTTGCTTGCTCACAATATGCTCTTAAAGTTTCAGCAGCCTAGCATCACCACTACCAACATACGAAGTTGGAGACAAACAAAGACGGGAAAAGAATGGCAGAAGAAGGATAAAAAATCGATAGTCTCTCTCTGCCAAAAACCTCAGTTACTTCCCAAAAGAAATAGGCATATTCTGTTAGAGAAAATAGACGGAATTCGCAAAAGAGAGGAAAAGGAAGCATTGAGATAGAAAAGAGAAATATTACCGAAGGCTAAAAACCAGGCATGGGTAGCAACAGAAAGTAGGTGACTTTGAAAGCGAGGAATTTAATTTTGATCCAGGAGCTTTCGCCCACAGCAAAAAGATGTACATGAATTCAATTTGAAATGACAGGGAAAATGAGATGAACGAGTTTGAAAATGAATTGTCAGTATAAATCCTGCATTATTTTCATGCACCACACTGTATGCACTTTCATGTACTGTGAACTACACGTCATATTGTACGATTGTAAAATGCCCACTCAGTTACTTTGCCGTGTGGACTGGAAATGAACCGTATGTGTAGGAGTATTTTCATTTTCAGCACTCAGATCCCATTTCCGACCCGGTTTCCTTCCGAAACTATATATATTTTTTCAGAGAAGTCAGCATCAGCATCATATTCTCATCCAACAAGCGGGCAATACTCGTTTTCACTTGATAAGAGTATACACATACGTAACACCAACATCTACGTAAAAAAGGTACGATTGACGATGCGAATGAGTAAGAAAACAGTATAGGATAATATATGGAACATGGATACCCAAGAGGCTCGGCTCCAAGACTGGAGCCACTTTAGTTTAACGTGCTACTAGGTTTCAAGTTTCCTCTCAACTTGACTTGAGTTAGTGTATTATTATAGAGGTTCCATTTCTCCAAACTTATCGTCATCCTAGTATTTTCATCTTACTTATCTGAGGAAACAGAAAAGTATATATATTATTTACTTCTTTGTGTCCAATGTGAGATGCGATGTTATGCTTATGCTGCTGTTTCTCTCTTTGTCCAAAGTAATTTATCTTGTCGCTTTGAAAATTTAGTAGGGATGGATGCTTTCAATGGTTTGGCTCGAAACGAACGCTTTTAGAACAGACATCGTGTGTTCACTCACACACACAAAAGGCTCCTCCAGTCTCCAATTGCGCTTCCCATTTCTCCTCTTGACTTCTTTTTACAAATATTGAGATTACCTCCACTTGACTTTGTTCTCCACTTTGACTTCTCTCCCCTTTCAAATTTGAAGATCATGTGAACAGAGCTGAGAACATACTATATATTCCTAGATACAGATTTTAGTTGTTGTTTTACAGTATTACAGTAATAATTGTTAAAGGAAGGAATTCCGTTACAAAGCATTTTATGTAATACCGGAATATTTGTCGCATATACGACATACACGATGGAATAGAAGCCCTTTTATACATGATGATACAATACAGTTTGATTCACTTTTGGGTTTTAAGTTGACATGCTTTAGTTGCGTCATGAAATGACAAGACTGCTTTGTTCTTGTCATCGGTAGGCGGTCTATATTATAAACCGACTCACTTATCGTAACTTCACATTGCAGTATTACAGTCTTCAGAGTCAGCAGAAATGGAACGGTTTTTTAGTGAATGAAAAGTAGAGAAACAAAAGGAAGTTGTTTATCTTAGAAACGAAGGATGTTGAAAGTTAAACTTGTATCTAGCTACTCTGGCTTCTTTTAAAATCAGAGAATACAATGCTGATACTGTTGTGTCTTGCAGCAAGTCAGTCATCATGTCAGAAGGGTGGAATTGATAACACACAAGCTCATTTCATGCTATTTTATGCGTGCCGCAGCCGCAGTACCGGTCTTAAGCTATCTATATTGTAAATGCATGTACCTTCTTCTTCTTCTTCATTTGTTTTCTGTTATTAACACCCTGTCATTTTTAAATGTCTCGCGATTTGTTTACAAATCTGTGCCTATATAATATACCGTATGCATGCAATGCTAAAGGCAGTGAACTTCATCTTCATTTTTTTTCTTTTGTTATTTGTTTATGAATTGGTAATGCAAACAGGAGTGGAAAGATGATGGTATATGGTATGGTAAGCTAAAAATAGCCACAAATGCTAATTTCCTCCTGTAAATCAAGTTGAGGAAGCGAGATAAGGTGGTATTGGATTGTGAATACGAGAAATGAGGTCTATGTCGTGGCTTCCCATTCAAAACATAGCCTTCAGCTTCTTCTTCTTTAGCGTCATCAACATTAACATGGAATCACCATCGCCATTCATTTTATTGAAAAGAATTCTCCTGTCATGAATAATCAACACACACAGTAGCATTAGAATCTATGTTTGGTTTGGTTGGGTGGGCAAAGACAGATGGAAAATGAGCATGAAGTGCTTTAGCATTCCTCTTATAGAAAAACAAAGATCATCTTGCTGAAGAATGCAATGATTCTTACAGTTGAATTTGATTATCGCTATCATTAATCAAGAAAAATATTTTTTTGCATTACATTTTTCCTATTTACTATTTTGGTACTCATTGAGCAGAGGAGTAGTCGCTACTTCTATTGGATCTCTCAGTACCAGTTTGATTTTTTTCTCAATTTTTGTTTGCATTCTTTTGTCTGACATTCAACATTTCAACTGCAATGCATTTTTATGGCTTACAAGGCGTGTAGCAATAAGAGATTGAACATTATGCCAACTATAAGGCTACGTATAGATTGCTGTTAGGCTGGTACGAACTTCCAAGAGAGCTGCCGACGTTATGATGAATCTTGTAGAGCTAAACATCTTTAATGAGCCGATAAACTAGTATTGTCTTTAACGGCATTAGGTGTACGTGTGCTTAGGAATGTGCATGCTCTGTTTTTGTAGCTAATGGTACAATACAAACATAAAAACAGCAAGATAGCATAAGCTCCTACCTAATCTCCTTGTAGAACAAGGAAGGTGGGGTTTTCTGTTTTCTTAAAAATCTGCATCAGATCTGATCAGAGACTGAGAATGAAATTGTGATTGCGACTTAACAAGTTGTTAATTGTAGGTTAGATAACGTTATAAGAAGTAGTGTAACAAGCAGCTTTGTTGCAATTTGTATTAAAGTTTTATTCATGAAGGTTTGGTAATGTATTAGACCTTACGGTTTCTGTGAAAAGGCGATGATTGTGCATGTAATGCAAATAATACTTAATTTTTAATCAACTTTATACAAAGCCTTCAATCCAATCATCAATGCAATTGGAAGATCCATCTATTTTATATTGATCCCTGAAATCTATCTTCTTACAGGTCAGGAGCAAATTTTTTTCTTGATCAATTTTACAGTTGTTTTTGAGTGGAACAGTTGCAATTTACAACAACTCTGCTAAAAGATTTTTTGGCACTCACGTTCCATACCATGCCGTTTATCCTTCATCCTTCAATTTTACCTGCCAAAAGCCCTGAAACATATTGCATTTTTACTCATCTTCAAGAAAATTAGCCATATTAGGAAAGGCGTAGCTACGTGCGAAAACATTTTTTTCTCACTAAACATGCGCATCAAAAGAGACTCCGTTGATAATCGAAACCCATCATTCATATTTCGTGAAATTTGCCATTCAAAAAAGGTAATGTTAAGTGTATGATTAATGCAGTACACCATGTTTTCTCCTTCTTGTTACACAGCAGGGTTTACTGTTATTGGATGATATGGTTGTATGGTTGTATGCAAAGTAAGAAGGTAAATTTACATATGATTTCTTTACATCAAGTGATACATGAAGATACAGTGTAATGGCTTACAGTTATTATTACTATTTTACTACGCGTTTTGAGCACTGTTGGCTGTGTAGATGAAGTCTTTAGGTATACATAAATTATTTTCTCTCGTGTCCCTAATATATCATTGGAAGCATGACCGTTGCGTTAATCATATACATTTTTTGCTCTTAATGTCCTACACAGAAAGAAAGGAGGAAGAAGCTGTGTGAAGTAAAAAGAGTATTATGGTTGTAGCTCTGTATGATTATGATTACGTGCGGCTATCATTATCCATATTATCTGTATATATTTCCTATTCAGCAGTTTGCATAAAGCAAGCCAACAGAGCAGGCCATTGAGGCAACGGGGCGATTTTCTGTTTGAGTTGCTCTCAGACATCTGAACAATTTTTATGAATGTCAGTCAGAGTCTCAAAGGAAAAAAAGGAGGATGAAATGGGATATATTCATGGTCATACAATAAAGAAAGAGGATGCTAACGGATCTTCAGGGAAATATTATCTTTTGAAAATTGCTCTTCTGCATCTGCAGTTAAGCGTTTTTTCTTACTCTTTTTGCAGAGAAAAGATGTATGTAAGTGGAGGATCACAGACTTGAGTCTGTAATCGACTTTGATATGTCGACCTTAATAAACCCCAATATTAAACGTGGTAGCCTAAGTCTTGGTATTGCCCTTTGATCATACCTTTTTTATAGAAAAAAAACTAAGGGATAAAGTAATGCACACACCGTGTGATAGTGATAGTGAAGGGGTTGATGTTGATACCATGGCTTAAGTACTCTTACATTTTGATATATGGCTTAGGATGCCGGTAGCAAAAGCCAACTGCGACCCAAAGGAAGAATATCGTTTTTGATAGTGAGAATGATGACTCAGTTCAAGGATGTTTTGTTCCGTGGTTTGGTTAGGTTTGCAATGGCCAATGCCACTCGAAGCTATATATTCAATGTGTTTATGCTGGCTAACAGTTTATCCTCTGAGCTTTATTCTGTGGGTACGCGATGCTGGTGGTGTTATTCGTCTACTGCACTGGTATGTTAGTGCTTTATGACCATTTTCAAGTGAGATAATCTTGGTGAATTAGTTTGCAGACGGAAGCAACCAAGCGAAACAATGACTATGTCGAGGAGAGACAGATTTAACTTTTTTTCCTTTTATGTGTTTTCCCTTTACTGTGGTCTTGTTCCTCTTAATCTAGTACGCATCCAAGTGAGTTCATCTTTTTTGGCGAAGAAGAATATAAACTTTTCAGCTAGGAAGCATAATATATACTCTAGCAGTAAAACCAGAAGCTGGAAAAACAATTTTAGTTCGTTTTATGATGGAATGTTTTATAACAGGGGAAGGGGAAATCATGATTAGAAAATGTAAAAGTATGCTTGGTATTTTACTTCATTATTTACATTACATTGGAGAAATGCTCTCATTAAATTACACAAAATGATGATGGTGTAGTTGGTGGTGGTCGTCGTCGTAGCATAGTAGCAATAGAAATGCGCAATGATGTGATGTGATGATGTAAAAGATTAAAGATGATTGCTCAGTGAGCATGATGGTTTTTAGTTCTGGTTGGATGGTTTCGTTGAGTGAAGAAAGATGCTTCTCCTTTTTAGGTGACTTTTTTGGCTAGAGCACAGGAAGACACAGGAAGCTGGCATTTTAATGATCATTGTGGACGGTAGATTGCTGGTGTTCATTTGAGTTTGAGAGTCTCGTTTCTTATGCTACTACTGTTCCAGGATACCATACAGTATGGTACGTGTATAGATACACTCGCTAATTTAGAATCTGAAGTGGAAGTCGTATGTTCGTAGAGTACGAGTTTAACGCTCGTGAAATGAGGAACCTAAAATATTGATTGTTTACATGATACGATGGAATGGCACCGGTGACGAGGCTATATAATTTCTATTGGGTTGAAGTAGGAGAGCTAGTGCCAGTGGGGTTTGCAGGAGCGCTGAAATAACCAGATGGGGTGAAATGGTTAATTAATCTTATTTCCGTGTCAGCAATTACGAAGTTTTTGAACTCGCTCGCTGGAAGCAAACTCCAGGTAGAAGGTTTCCTGTATGCTTGCCAATCCTAAGTATGTTGATGAAGGATGACAATGATGAAGTGGGGATAATAGCCTGCCCGCTGCCCTATGTCTGCTTGTGGTACAAGGTACAATATGGAATCTATCGATTTTTGTGCTTGCTTCAACTTGTCTCTGGAAAATAGCATCAGCAACATCAACGGCAACTAAACTAGAACGCTGAACTCTGTTAATGAGTATTGACTATTATCTAGGAACAAGCGAGAATGAGTTGGTACAAACTTCTAAAATAAAATTCCTTCCTATTTTGCTATCGAAGGAAAAGCAGAACTCATTCGTTCGTGTACATCGTGTAATCAAGTTTTTTCGCTGTGTAGGTTTGATTACTTTTCTTTTTCTTCATAATTCACTAATGAAGTCCTGGATGGAAACAAGAAATGATGACTCGAACATCCAAATCCAGATTACCAGCCAAATTCATTTGTTGATGAAGTCAAATCGTTAGCTTATAACTTATAACCTTATGTCAGCCATTAAAATTAGAAGTTCTGTCGTTATTGCGTTGAACATAAATTCAGCTTTGTATGCTTGAATTCATCATATCATACGCCGACGATAAACTTCGTGTTCTTTATAAAGGGTGATAAAAATAACGCTAACGAGAATGACGAACAGTTTTCCTTTTTTCAGTTTATGCCATTTTATGGCTATTTTGAAGTTTCGGAACATGTCTTATCTTGTTTTAACTTAACTGTCTTCTTGGTATGATTGCTGATTACCAGCTCTTAATAACTTTAATGATTCCATGAATTAAATCATCATTTCGAGGAAAGAAGTTGGAACTCAACATTACTCATGCAAAATGAATTTCTTTCGTAGTTGGTATCAGAACTCAAGTACTGACTAATACATCCTTGTTTTGGAATTTGTGTCGGGTTACAAGATACAATTAAAGAAAGACTGACAGAAAAGCTTATTTACTTCTCTCGTTTGTACTTTGATCGCACATCTGCTGCTGTAGAAAAATTTACGGGATCTATTACATGAACGTTAATGCACGTACATGCAATAACAGTAACCAACAACAAAGAAGCTATACTGTTATGTTTTGTCTACGTTTATCGAAGACACCATTACTACGCATATTATAATTTTAGTAAATATGTTAGGAAGACCATGAGGTTAGAATTTTTTCATGGTGGTTTCATATTTCTGTGTACACACATGCCTACTATTGCCTACTTACAGCTAAAGTATTACTCTCACTTGACGAGCAACGACGAGAAACTGATTCTTCGTTATTTGATACAGATACTTTTACTAAATTACTAAATTTCTCAGGGTCAAATGGTAATGGTACTTTTAACCAAAGGGGACATTTTGTGACTGCATTTGAGAAGTTGAGATTGAGAGAGTGACGGTTTTTATGCTGTAGGAATAGGATAACAAGCTTTGCCTGACGGAGAATGTGAGATGAAGATAAAGTCATAAAATCACACAAAAAAGAGTTTGTGAAATATGAAATGCATACAATAGCCTCCTGGCAAATATGGTGTAAATATCCTTTGTTGCAAAAACGAATGAATGAATGATGCAGCACAGTAGAAGGTGAAAGGGAATCGAATGACGGACGATTATTGTTTAGCTGTATTATCCATTTATCATGATATCAGTTGGACTTCAAACTTCAATTTTCACACTTGCATATAGCAAATATATATGGTAGTATATACTTAGTTTGCACCTTAATCCACCTACGTAATTTAATGAACTAAAATGCGAGAGTAAGAGTTGGTTTTTTCATGAGACATGCGGATCCTACCCCATACTGAATAGATAGATACGTGAATGATTGTTTCGGTCACGTAATGTGCTTTTAATTTTGTGGGGTTCTATGTAACAATCGTTATATAGATGGGATGACGTTGGATTTGGAAATAATCTAAAAAAAATTCAATTACTGATGGACAATGAGTAACTTTTGAATGCAGTAAAAAAGGGGATATTGGCAGTAGACAGGATTACGTGGTAGGTATGCTTACGTACGTTGTGTTGGCGTTGGCAATGAACGTTTGTAATTTGTAATCTAAAAACTTCTGTTGTCCACTTCCCAATGACGTTTTGATGGTTTGCGGTTGCACTGAAACTTGTGCTTGTGATGTGAAAGTCCTATTGACGACTTACTACTTCCCCACTTTATGAAACCCATTTTAAAGGAATGCAGCTTTGCTGTAGTTTGTGGAAAGTGAAGGAATTTAATAGTAGAAGCCGCTCAATCTGTCTAAATACCACAGTATAACCATTCTTGCTCTTGATGTTGATGATATAATGTGATAGGATTGATTGAATGTACTCGATTCTCTAACCAAATTGATGTCATGATAATGAATATATCGAATATGGTATGGTTTTAATAGGAAGAAAATGAAGGTTTCATTTTAAAAAAATTCTGAAACATAACGTGTGCTTTTTCAAGTAAAATGACTACATGATATCATTTTTTAAAGGAAATCGCTTCGTCATTCGGCATTGTACCCAATAATATCAATATGCTTTGCATGTATTAATATATGCACGTACAATTGATGCAATCAGCTTCATATTGAAGTGATATTGGGCTGACTAGGCTAATTTAATCCACTGTAATTGAGCTCTACAAGATTCCATTTCCGATACAAACAATTTATTGAAGCTCATTATCATAACGAAAAATTTATTGCGTAAATCTGCTCCACTGGATGTGCTTGCATAAAATGAGGAGGATGTGTTGACGTGTTAGTAATTGGCAATAAGTACTTACGTTAGTAACTTTAGTGTCTACATGATGCGTTTATTGGATAATAGAAATCGATGAATTTGTAAGGATTCTTACTTCTACCCCTTTCTCCTATAAGTCCTATAGAAATTAAGAGTTTTTTCGCTTAAATACGAAACAGTGCAAGTCCCAACATAAAAGGGTATAGATCGTGTATTAACAAGTGTATATTATTATGAAATTAAGATAAAAACGAAAGCGAAGTGTATGTATAAAGTTTCTGAGAAATCGCGGAAGACTGATTAGTCATTTGTCAGAGGTCTTCTTTTTTACCAGAATTTACTATCTCTTTGAAGGTGCGACTGGTCAAAAGCTGTCTTTTTAACTTGTTACAAATGACTATACAGCATTCAATCTGAATCACTGCAAATAAATGCAAAACAACAAACAAGCAAACCAACCCTACATAATTTTTTCAAGTAAAAAAGCTGGTTCTTCCAAATTAAATTTGAGTTTGGGTAGTCCAAGTCCACTCCTTTCCTTATGAAAAAAACCTTATCAGAGAAGGAAGAAAAAGAGCAATGAAGTGCTCTGCTTAGTGTACATTAGTTAGCAATTTTCATGTGTCGTGCGTGTTTGGTCTTAATGACCACCACACAAAGACAAGACATAAAGATGAGTATGGCTGTGATTGTGATGTGATGATGATGGTCTCGAACCGTAAGTGGTCATCATCATCATGTAGATTTCATATTGATATACGCCTCTCCTCACTCACAGTGGTCAGCAATGTCATCACATCACTTTGAGTTCAGAATTTTCTTCAGAAATGAATGGTACCAAGACGTATATTGCTCTCCTATTATCCCATCCCAGAAAAAGGCAACCAGTGAGCTACACCATTATCCTGATTTTGATAGCGGGCCTGATTCTGGCTTGGCTTTTTAGTCTCAATCATGTATATACTCCAACTTTAATATATGAGTTTTTGAGCAAACATCGTTACTATTCTTCTGTGTATTGCATTGTGCGTGTGTGTGTGTGTACAAAAGTGATATGATAATGTGTACTTTCAACTTTTATGCTGTTGGCCTTTTACATGTGTGTTGGCGACTCTGACCTCGTTTTTTACTTTGCTCTGACTCGTCGATCATCCTTTTGTCAGTAGTTTAGTTTCACAGGGAGATGAGATGAATGTACATACTTTTTTTGTATTGTGACTCAGTAAAAATCGAGTTATAGTCAATAGTAGTCAAAAGAAGATTATTATAGGATGATCCATACATGGTTTGAGTATAGCTTCTAAGCTACTATACTCAGTATTATATAGTCAAGAGTAGAAATCGTTGAAAGCATGTATGATGCAAGTCTAAAAAAAAGGTTGAATTTGAATTGAACGAATTACACCTATTTTAAAATGCATGTGTGCACACTAAACTAAACACAGCAGCATGTACTTTTTTCATATCGCATCTTAGTGTGAATTTTTTTCCGTCAGCTCATAGCTCATTGAATTGGGGAAGTGCATAGGATGATGAAGAGGATGATGCAGCATCATATCATCGATGTGTGTTAGTCGCAGTCGGTGTTGATTACTTTGTTTGTGGACGGTTATATATGATGTCGTTCATTGTGTATTCATTTTTCTGATTGTGAAGCAGATATAGAACGGCACCGCAAGGAAAAGGTATATATATATATATTATACCTTACTCAGTATACCTTTAAAACTACACACAAAACCTACATATGAATCTCCTCTTCTCAACATTCTATTTTTATGTTGATCCTTTTCAATTTAACCTATTCAGATTCAGCTCTCCCCGTATTTCATTTTGAAGTTGGTGAGAACATGATGATAATGTCCTCAGTAAGTTAAGTTGTAAGTTGTGGTTGTCGTTATAGTTCATTTTACAAAAATATGTTTGTAGCATGCATTTGTAGCAACCTGCTATGACATGAATTGAAAGATAAAAAAGTTTTATTTGTTCTTACGCATCATATCATTTAGAGATAGTGGGGATACCCAATGTGTATATATCCTCCATAAAGTTAAGTACAAAGGTCTCTTCTCTAGTCTCCTCTGATGATGCTGGGTGAGCGAAAATTTTCAGTTTTGTAGATCTTAGAGGATGATAGGACCATCTAGCCAGCTCTAAAATGTTGTTTGTGTATTATATCTGAGTGAGCAGAAGTAGAAAAAATATATAGTGAAGAGATGAGGGTTGTTGCCGTTGCAGTAATAGTGAACATGTTCAATGTTATATGCAGAAGGGTTTTCCTCCACAACTATTAGGCATATATATGCATAATTTGTAGTATGAGTCCACACCATACCACAGTCCACGATATGCGTGAGAGTTTTAGTTTTTGAACTAGTCTTCGTAGTAACAGCGTTTGTTGGGCCCTATCTCTATATCTCTCTCTCTCTGCAATTTAGTTCTTTGTGTGGATTCCCCTTTTGATGAAATGAATGTTATTCAACTTGTTGTGGTTCTAATGCAATGGAGCCTCAACTGAACATGTAGCCAGTATATTATGGACGTGAAGGGAACGAGTAGACAAGTTCATTTTGAACGTGCAACAACCAAAAGGTAATCTTATATAGATAGACATACAGAGCGAGCAATAGTAATATAATAGCAATGCTCATGCTCATTTGGATATTTGGATATATAGCTTTTAGCTGAAGAAGAATCATGCAAGGATTGCAAGGTACATTTTTGGCAGAGAGAGGTGCTTGCTTCTAGTCGGTCTGAGGTTGAGGCTTCAGTAATGCATTTGGTAGCGAGTTGAGTAGGGGTGCACAGGTGTTGCTCCCTATTTCTCTTGTTGAATAGCCGTTGCAGTTCCTCTTGATTTACTGTTTTTTTTCAACGTTGAGCATTGAATTGAAACAATACATATGTTACAGACAGTGGTCTGCTAGTGAGATGTTGCAATGCACTTTTTGTGATTTCAAGTTTACAAAACAGTGCACATAATATTTTGGGTTTTGATAAGTTGTAAGTTGAAAGAGTCAGGTGTGCTTCAATTCAACCTTCTAACTTCAAACTTCTAACTAATCGTATCTGCAATCTGGTTTATGGTGTTTTGTTTGTGTTTTTTTAAATGATAGTATTCGAATTCATTCATTTCAATTCTAAATTCTGGTTAATTGCTTTTACTAGTTTTTACAAAAGTTGTCAGTGAACGATACGATTGTACTCTCTGTTGCCTGTGTCGTGGAATCTTGTTTGTCAGTCAATAAAGTTCAATTGTAACTGTATCTCAATCAGTGCTTTGTTTTTCGGATTTGCTCTAAGCCGGTAAGTTTGATGAGGTTTTGAATTAAGTTATATTAACTTCTGATTTACTTAGGTATGCATGTTAGGTTAGGTGTTAGGTGTGAGGATATTTTTATGTAATTGAGCATCAAACATCTTGCCGAGTCTTCAGAGTCTTGTGTTTTGGTGTTTTTGTATTGTGGATTGATTGTTCAGATGTCAGGTATTTCATCACGATCAACAATACGATTGATGATGTTGAATGTATTGAATATTGTCATGTGTCCTGACTAATTACGTTTGAGACCTTCCTTGGAATTTAGGGGCACTGGGAGAGATAATGCGTTATGCATTAGCTGCTAGCTACCAAGCTTGATTTTGCTCATTTAGAGAATAGTTTTACCAGGGTTGATCCCATTTAATGGGATCAACCCTGTAAGTATGATGCATACCCTGGGATTGTATGAGAGCAGCCCTGAGTTTTACGATGGATTTGAATAGGCATTCCAGTCTAGTTATAGCGAGTTTTACAGTAACAATCATGAATCAAATCGTGGCTCATTTATTGAATATTTTTTTGCTTTCGTTCTTAATCATTTATTGGCATTATCGCTAAAAGGTTGTTCAGGTGTCAGGAAAAATAATATATTTCAAACATTGTTGTTCTAGTTCTATATTAGTGAGGACGGTGATAGAGTATTTGTCTTGTTATTCTTAAAGTAATCATATCATTGTAATGATGTTAGACCAGAAAAAATCGCATGTAAGTCATGCTGTTAGCCTAGCAGTTTCTGTGTTGAGTTGAGACATCCTCCTGACCACATCGATGTGATGTACGTAAACGTTTATGTTGCATGTACCAGATATAGCAATTCTCATTCAATTCTTCCCTGCGTACAGTGTACACCACTGACGAGGTTGAGTGTAATAATGATAGCGGGTTTTGTGTTTCATTTTTTATGAAGTGCTTTTTTGTCACACCAGAAATCTCATTAAGGATATTTCCTGCTTCACAGAATTTCTAACTACTTGCCTTTTACAAACTCCCAAAGTTATGATTTGGCCTACTTGCTATTTTTGTAAGACATATGAATGGAATCTTATGATAAGGTGTGATATTGCATTACGCATTCTACATTGCAAGTTGATGATGTGACGAAGATGGATGATATGGATGGCTGGTGAAAAAGAAAGAAATGCGAAATGCCTGTTTAATGATGTCTTAGCTTTGTAGCTTTGGCTTTGCTGTCTCTTCTGCCGACTACTGATAACGATTGACGATATGGTTGAAGGAATTTGGTGATTTGTAAATTCACGTATGTAGTTTCAATCACTTTCATTCACTCTGCATAATGCATGAACTGGTTGCGGGTTGACAGTTTCGTTAGATATGGTAATTAAATGGTGTGCATCTGTATGAATTAGAGAAATCTTAGCTGATTAGACAGAGAGTTTGATAAAACTGTTGCAAAGCTATGATGCTTAAATAATTGCATACACGTACGTGCACTGCGCACTGGCTCCTGGCTCTACTATATATTCGCAATCATTGTGAATAAATTGGCATATGACACTTTATGACAGTCTAACAGCAGGAAGGCTCGCAGCAATTGGATTTCGAGGTTTCCATAAGAAATCTAATCATAATTTCTTGATCAAGATAATTCAATAAAGGTATGAAGGTGTTTTACATTTCATTGCTTGAATGACGCAATTGCTATTGCATTAGATATTAGTTAGATACTATGAGTTATGACTGGTTGACTTGTGGTTGTGACTGAAGGTGGAGGCTAGAGAGAGGTTCTCCAGGATTCCAGATATGTAGCTTTCCTTTATTCTTTTCGTTGCAGGATGTAGTGTAGACTACAATTTTTAGATATTTATAGGAGAGATGGTCTGAGTTAGGTCTGGAATGATATGGATATGATATAATTTCCTTTTTCTTGGAGTTTAGTCTGACACCCATGCTTGTTGGCTGCAACAATGCAAATATACATAGTTGCATTATGAATGCGATTAGATATTTTAATGTTGAATGTAGGAGAAAATAAATATCCCACCCGTAGGGATTGAATGTTTCGATTTCAGAAGATTCATCGATGTTGGGGCAAGGGCAGGCGTGGAACTTATCTACGGAACCTATTCTGTTAATTCTACCAATTCCATGTATATGCGTTGCATGACTTCCATTTTCTCAGTCTTAGTCAGAGTAAACACATACCTGTTTGTTAAACCATTGTTTCTTACTAGTCATTAGTAGTGACTCTTATTCGAACTATAACTATATAATTAATATGAAGTGGCAATGTAGAATGTTGTCAATCCTTTTCATTCCTCATGCTCCGATTACTCAAATTTATGAATGACTAATGCTAAGAAATAAAATCATAATTTTATTATACTTCATCGAGATGGGTTATGGCATGACTCGCATGAGTAATGCGGTGCATGGTGAATGTGTATCAATATAAATTCGTGCATTCGCATTCATACTTGAATTGCTGATGTACCTACCCGTACACGTGTCGTTCAGCTTAGCACTATCACAAACAACTGTAAAAGAGTATGAAGCATTCAATATAAACTTTGTTGGCTCGTTGTCTGTACAGCGGATGTCGTTCCAGGCACATATTTGATAGATTACGTACATGAAAGTTGAAAGCCGAAAAATAGTATGGTTCGTAAGTACATTTGCGTGTCAATCATTTTTGTTTCGTGTTTCGATCGTTTTGCACCTTTCACCTTCAGTTTTTGTTTGTACATTGAATTCAGCCACGCCAACCTTTTACTTTACGTCTTGCATCATCACAAAATGCAATACGATTTGATAATGATACTATTGACTATAAGGGAAAAAAGAAAAAGTGCATATGAAATTGATAAAACAGTTTACTCAATTTTGGACAAAAATTGATTTTTTATCGTTGATGTAAAGTAAATTACTTTTATATGGGTTCCTGAAAACTTTATGCTTGGTTGTACGTAACGTTGCACCTGCACTCTGTACGTATTTCAATATGTACCTTTTGAAGTATTAGGACAGTATGACGAAACTAAAGTCCCCTAAAAATTCATTGTCAGTTCCATTTATGCGTAATGAATTATTCTGACTGAATAATTTATGCATTATAAAAACTGCTGTGTCTAAACCTCATTCTTCAAACAAATACCACCCTCAGCCCTGCGACCGTTCCCATCACAGTTTCATCAAATATTTTAAACTGCACTCCCTCTAGTACTTCTTTCTAGCTATAACCAGTAGATTACACTCGTCGAGAGTTGATTTTATGTTAATGTTAGGCTTCTGGAATTTCATTCTGGCCTTCTGTAACTTATCCTCAATCTCAATAGCCCTACAGTTTAATATGAGATAACTGTATGTATGCATTGCATAGTATGTGTAATTGTCTTAACTTTAATTCGACCGATTGACTAAATCAAATTTCTTCGGTTACTAGAATATAAAAATAACCTAGCTGTTCGTCTTCTGCGTTTTTTTTTCGGAAGAAAAATCGATGTTCGTGAGTTGGAGGTTATTCGCCTTCGTCACATACTTTGTTGAGGATTCGAACTACTTTAATTTTTTTACACATGCCATGCGTTATGCGTTAGTCGCTTTGCAGTGTGCGTAGGTTTTCGGTCGATTTCCATTACTTATATCATTTAGTAATAAAAAATTTCTTTGAGAAATGAGACGATTATTCCAATTAAGATTTCATGTTAGATTGCTGTTTGGATATTTCTTCTACTTCTCTGGGCTGGTCATTTCCTCAATCAAATTACAGTACGTACTTAGCATGTACTACATATTTGCTTGTTCCTTGACGTAACATGATATAAAGTTAGAATTAAGAAGTTTTGCAGTTGCAGTAGTACGAAAAGTTTTTGCATGTAATAGTATTTCTAATCCACATAGTATTATCGCCCAAACACGAACGCGTAGTTTCGTTTTTAGTTTCGTGGTGAAAGTACGAACAGTAGGAATTCAGAATCTCGGTTACTTTTGTGCACTTATTTGTTTTTTGTTCTTGTTCGTTAATAAGCTAAAGTGGAATGAGAAGGAAAAGTTTCCGAAGACTTTTTACTGAGAGTACTCAGAAAGTACTTGTAGTCTGTAGTAGACCGAACAGGTAAACCGAATAAACTTACTTGTGCTGTGCTTTTTTGGTTTACTACTAGGACTAGTTGTTGCCTGTTGGTTCATGATATTCAAAAAATATACCCCAGTTAGGTAGGTACAATATGTGATATGTATATATGATAAGGACTGTATTTTGTGTTGAATCGATGAAGTCGTTTTGTTGTACGTACGTTACGTACATGCTGGAAAGTTCAATCCTTTTTCATACCAACCAATGCTCTAAGAATTGCATTATTCATTTTGAGAGGGAGAAAATAAAGAAGGAGTAGGCTTAGCCAGAATTTTCAATCTTAGATCGTGGGTGTGAGCATAAAATAGTAAGCTAACGAAACGAATAAACGAAGCCATCGTAAAGGGAAAGTGACTCGGGTTATTGCTTATGTTTACTCTCTATCACAGTTCAATACAATGAAGGATAACAAATCAACAAATGACAATGACTCAGGGATTTTTCCCCAAACGACAAATGAAGTATTATGGGTTTATCACGTCCAAAAAAGGACAATCGCAATCGTTTAAACGCTGGCATACAACATACCCTTGAGAAAAAACTGACTACTCAGAGCATTTTCAAAAGAAGGGCTTCTATTTTATTCTTTTCCTCTTTTAAGGAATAATTTAATTTGGATGCTGGCTGATAATTCCATGCTCATGGCATGGCATGGCATAGCTCATGGCATAGCTCATATTCATATTAAGCTTCGCTTAGTATAAAATGGCAGTCGTGAAATAAACCAGAATGTATGAATGAATACATGTAAAATATTATACAAAATGAAGGCGGTTAAGTAAATGCAATAGTTAATTGAACAATTAGCAATGGAGGTCCGAAACATAAATTGACGAACATTAATCTACTCTGGATAGATTAATTTCGTCAATTTATGTTTCGGACGTCCAGTTAAAAATAAATACAGAAGACCGAATTATATTTTAAGTCGCTGTGAGTCAGAGTGACTTCACTGAAGGAAGTGAATATTGGACGATGTTGTTGATACCTTAAGTTTATAAGAAGTATATGGAACGGTTGTGTAAATGTAGCATAATACAATAATACGCTTGTTTGTTTTATTGTACTTGCCTTGCACTTTTCATCCGACGGGGTTGTTGACTTTTGGGCTTATGAAGCCATGGGTTCTAACCCAGTCCCAATCTTTCTTGCCTAAAAAGGACATTTTTCTGTTTCCAATTCCAAACTATGCTCTGCGTTGCATGCATTCAAAGTTTTAAGCTTTCATTGATTGCGTTTTGAAGGAGAGAGTGAGTGGAGAAGAAAATTTGTTCAGAGCTGACCTGTGTAAAACGAAGGGAGTTGTTTCAAGTGGAACTTTACAATTTTGGTATGTTTTCATTTCCATGAACAACACGTACGTTCACAAAAATGACACCAAAGTGGAAGTCATTCACTCTGCATCAATGCATGTACTTTTTTTATTGGTTTTGTAATATCTTTAGTTTTTGGTTTTGTAATATCCTTGAGACACAATCACAATAGGAATGATACTGCTGAAAAGTAAAAACGCATAATTTAGTTGCAGCAATTCATGAAAATACCCTCTCAAACCGAAGGGTTCAGCCTGGGGTCCGTGAAGATAGAAATAATTGTTTGGGTTTTATTTCGTGGTGACTCACATGAAGTATAGTAGATAAGAATAAAGTTGTGGACCAAATGTGTATATGCCATGCTTCATTCCTTCTTTCGGGTTTTCCGAATCCCTACATTATGTTAAAATTATTGCAGTCTTGTCTTATTGCATCGTCCAGTTTATTAGGAGAAAGTTTAATTGTATTCGCGATGAATTTGCATTTTGTGTTCAAGGTCTTTACTCATGTTTTATTTGCTCTTTTCAGATATCTTCTCTGCTCATGAAAATATCACGCTGTGTTGCTGAAACCGAGCTTGTGAGTAAAGTAAGCGTTAAAGTCTTGAAGTTGTGCTCACCTTGAAAAGTTTGATTCAAAGCCAACCGTTGGGAGAGTGGACCGCAACCAACTGTATAACTGGAAACGTTTGAATCATGCTCAATGAAAATTTTTCAATAGAGCGTCCCTACTAAATTAGAACAGAAATCGAGATGTGAGATTATCAATCCCGTATCAACTCAAGAAACCAAACCAAGCAGTATACTTCATAAAATACGTTGAAAAAAGACCAGTACAAGTAACACATTATTGCAGTGCTCAGTAAATGTTGAATGTAGCGTTTTTGCTTCGTTGAATTGGAATCATCACTATTGTCATCTTTACCCGAGAAGTTGCTTTAATAGGAGAAGAAGTGACAAGCAAGTCTTTCAGTTTCCAATAAAAGAAAACTGTTGTTGTCTTTCAAAGTTTCATCATAGTACTAAATTCTATGCTTCCGTTTGCCATTGAACTAAACCCAACCATTATAATTGAAGTCTAAAGTTAAAGTATCCCAAACAGAAGATAAGTGTATAAGTAAATTGCAAAGCGTGAGTGTTTTGTGCATTTTTATCTGCCACACGGCGAACTAACATACATACCAGCCGGTTCCGTTCGTATTGATTGATGTAGCACGTCAAAAAAAAGAAGGGGAGCGAAGCGTGATACGTGATTCAGCTTTCACGATAGAGAAAAACCCAGAGAGGCAGACCCGGAAGAACTTAACGGACATGTGAATGAAATGAACGAGCTTTTCAACTGAGAATATAAATGGTTGTTTTTGCACAACATTCAGTGTATCTGTATCTATGCTCATGGAGCTGTTCATGAATAAATTGGTTTGAAACCGAAAATAAAAACAGTAATTACTTAGGTACGTGAAGTGGAAAAGGGGTAGAAGCGAGACTGTCAGGCAAAGAACTATAAAGAGTAGGAGGATCTAGCTAATTGTTTTCAAAATGGAGACGGACGTCAGTGATGGAATGATGGCTTCGGGTGAAGGGTCAGCGGAGACTTCATCCATGATGGGTAATACATTGACCCAGCCAGCTATAGATTTTTTATTGCCAAACATGTCAGATAATCCCTGGAGATCTTCATATGAATTCAATGCCGCTGGAATGCAAGTTGTGTATCTGATATCTAATCTCACTCTTCATGCCATATTCCCTACGTATGATCAATATTTGGAGTACGGAATAAATTACAGAAATTACACTGATCTGCTAGACATTTCTAGGGTGGACTGGGAAGACCTAGTATGGAAGAATAAGGGCCCACTGGGAGTCTTCTTAGGGGGCATAGTGTTTATTGTAATTTTAAGTTTGTGGGGTATTGGGTGGTGTTTCGCGAAGTGTTGTTGCGGGGATGATGGATGTTGCAAGGGATGTTGTGGCAAAGGAGATGCTGCTGAAGATCTCATGGCGGCCAAGTTGGAAAGGAAAAGAGACAAATGTAAAAGGACGGGATGTGGAATCTTATTCGCCACTTTGGTGGTTGTTTTCATGTAAGTAAATAGTAAATGAATTATTAAGTTTCGAATAGTAATGATTCTCTGAATGTAAATTACGTCATTGAATTTCAAGAATCGTGGCTTGTGGCTAGAATTAAACTCAGAGCCCGAGCCTCGGGCTCTGAGGCCATGCCTTTAGATATGGTAACTTTATATAGATTATATTGATATCCAAGTAATTGTTATTACTTCTGTAGATTTTCAGTATATTCTCAATCAGCGATTGACTATATATATTTGATATTATCATTGTTGTCTATACATACATGTATACATGATTTGTTGTTTGGCTGGCATAAATATGTATGAATTCAGAAATTCGCATTGATCATGTGTATTGTGATTTGAGATCTTTTTTTGTTAGTGTAGGACGAAAAAGTTTAAGTAAGTTGATGATGTAAGAATAAGTGGCGAAACCAGGTTCAAGGATAGCTAGATAGTGAACGATTTTCTTAGAAGTGATTCATGGTCATTTCGTGTTGGTGTTGTGATTCTCTTCTCTAAATACATGATACATGTTTGTAGGTTTGGTTTGGATTTGGAAAATGGTTTGTCTGAGCTGATGATATTATATTTATGGAATGGAATTATTATAGGATGGAACATGGAACCTAAAATTAAGCTGTGGCAAGACCTGTTTCTGTTGCTAAAATGAAAACATGTATTCATGCATATTCAATGTTTGTATCTTGATTTTAGATTTTCATTCCATGAATTTTGTATCGTGTTGTCTGTTTATTTGACAGTCAATCCGTGAGACGTAAAATTCATTCCTAAAGCTTGATATATATAATTGAGGAGTACGAAAGCGAAACTTGTAATTAAGTTGGACTTTTTCTTTCCAGCAGCAATGAGCCAACCTCTAATTTAGGCACTATGCATTAAACATTACTCGTGCTATCAATTCATAATTGACAATACAATAGATAGATAGACTGAAAACTGCAAAGTCATGTTACGATGATGCAATCGAAACGGAAACGACCTAAACATATGTACTGAACCTTAATGAATTATACATTCAACATTATGTTTTGTGTTTGTGATCTTAGGTTTGGACTTGTCTGCTGTTTTGTGACCAACGAGCAAATGCGAATCAGTGTTGAACGGATGCCGGAAGATGTTGACAATTCATTGGCAGATCTTGACATTTATTTAAATACAACGGAACGACAAATCAACGCCCTTTTTAAGGATAACTATGATCTCCTTAGCGTTACACTCAATCACATTCTTGATCGTAAGTAAATATTGCATTTGTTGCTTTTTCTGCAATAGACAGAAGTTAGTAGGTACTATTGACTATGAAATGCATCTTAATGTTTCCGCTGTTTGTTGCTATTGCATAATTAAGTACTGATAGAATAAGTCGCGACTAGTCGTGGGGGTGGGAAGAAATTGTATAGTCTGCGATATCTACTAAATACACTTCCTTCTTAGGCATGCATGGTAGGAAAACACTTACATAATACAGCTACACAGGATGCAAAAAGTTGTTAGTATACAATTTAACATGTGTGCAGAATACCAGTATATTCTCATAAGCCAACAAAGGTTCGTTTGCAATTTCATGCTTGGAAGTAAGTAATGTATTGCAGATTGCATAACGAGTGCATTGTTAAAGGTTAAGGTTTAGGTAAATAGCAATAGAGCAAGTTCATTATTGAATGTGTAGCATAGCTAAGAAAGACAATGACTTTTCGTGAAACGGATAACAGGAAGGAAGGAAGAATATGCCCAACTAGCTCAAATCAAGTACTTTTGATACTTTTATTTCACAGGAAGATGGTTGGGTGGTTTTAGTTTCATCACATCATCAAGAACTTGTAGTTAAAATTAGTAGTATAGTAGCAAAAAGATAGGTACTATACTGGGATGATGATAAAAGGTAGCAAATTTTTGAAACAGTTGGAAAGATTTTATGGGGATAGCGTTTTAATGTTTTTTATGAAAGGGAGAGGCATTTGTGGTTAAATTACATAGTGATGTTTTAGGGTTGAGTGACTTGTGTTATCTCCGCTCATTCTCTTAGTGTGTGTTACAGTCAGAAAAAGTTGGCCGAAGTTCTCATTATTCTCATCTCGTATCAAAATTGCATCCAATAATGAGAATTTTTGTTGTTTATTATTCAAGAAATCTTATTTAGATGCTTTCAGACGTTTAGGTATTATTTTTGCTGCAATTATGACACAATTTTGATGATTTGATGGTTTTGTTTTAACCAACGACATGATAAAGATGTTGATAGTATGGATGTATAATTCTAGCCAACTATATTGTCAAAAAATTTATAGAAAGCGGTGAGATAATCAAAAATGGACTTTCAAGAAAGACTGGAGCTCAAGCGCTGAATAACTTGACGGACATTGTGGACACCGTGGAAGAAGTACAAAACAATGTGAGAAATGTGGAAAGGGTCTCCAAAAGTCTTAAAGACAAGGCTGATCAACTTCAGGCAGGATTGACAGACAGCAAAAATCGGCTAATTTTTCTTCTTGAGCAATGTGAGACCGAGCGTTGTGTGGATCTGAAGAATCTGCCGGAAATTCGCAGCCTCCGGGTTCAAAACGATTTTCAGAATGTAAGTAATCTCTTCAAGTATCAATCTCAATGCTGGTGAAACTGCAGAAATATGCCTAATTGTATAGCCATTGTCTTATGATGATGAGTTGATGAGACCTTATGAGTCATCCAAATAATGAACTATAAGATAGAAGCTTGTGGGTATGTTATTGATGGTGGTGGATGGTATAAATGATGCGTAATTCCTTATAGAAAACGAGATATTAATTTTCGATGTAAAGAAACCGAAGTAATAACGTTGTCATTCATTTGACTATAATAATCACTACTTTTGCATAACCTCTTATGAACTTTTCGTTCAAGCAAATATTAATGCTACATACAAGATAGACAAAAGCCTGAAAAGTCATACATGTTACATGGATTGGATAGTTTTTGTCTATCCCTGCGATAATAAATGCTAAATAAGAAGTCTGTATGAAAGGTTTAAATTAACAATTAACATGATCTTGACTTTCTATTAATGTTACTAATACTAATGAATTTTTTAATGCTGCTCCTACATTATGGGATAGGCTTTGGCAAAATACTACCCGAAGGTAAGAAAATAGAGAAACAAAGGCTGATACTGATAGTAGTGGTTGTTTTTAGTAGTTATTTATCAGTATTGGTAAGCGTTATTTTTGCATGATAATTGTGATTTTAACATGCTTCCGGAATGACTTTGCAGTTCTTCAAAAACGGCTAGCCGGCTAGTGATTATTATGATCAACGTCTTTGACATTTCAATCATAGTAATTAGTATAGTGCTGAATGTTGAATTGTAATTGATGAGTAGCATCGTGGTGTGGTTTTTAGTCTCATTTTCCGATTCAATGCATGAATATTATGTATATGGTTTGCACTTACGTGACTCTTATTTATGTTTCTTTTATTGTAGTTTAGAGGTTATATTGTTTTTCAATTATTAACAATAATTAAAACAATATAGCGACTAGTAAAGAGTTATTTGACAATTTGATTGTTTTATTCTCAAAATGATGGTATGATATTATTACAGCTTCCAAATATGACGGACGTACTACGTGAATTGGGTCAACTTCTGGGAACTGACGTGAGAAGATCTATCGAAGATGGGAAACGCGCTTTCAATCAATTAGGAATTCGTATAAAAAATGAAGTAGAGCCAGTCCTTCCGGAAATCAAGGCTACTATTGATGACACGGGAAAAGAGTTAGCTAACGTCGCGAAGACGCTGTCTCACTCTATTAGTTTAGTTCCGGTAGATGAGTACCGTGATGATGTTCGTGACTCCGAAGTTTACATCAAGAAGTATGCTCCGTACAGGTAAGATGCTAATGGATTGGGAACAATTTGGGATTTATTATTTATTATTATTTGAAATGGCAGATATAAGTTTTAATTGAAACTTAAAACATGCAGAAGTTGATGTATGCGTCTGCGTGAAGATTGGCCTCTTCAAGTATGTGTTTAACTTCATTAAAAAATAGTGACTTCGTGTTATCCTTCGAATAGAGGATAGTTCAGTTACGATAAAAACGAGTTGAGCAAAATGGAGATTTTTTTGCTGCATTGCAATAATAATTTGAAGATTCAGCTTATTATAGCCATTGTTTTTGTTCCGCTCTACGTTCTACGTTCCATTGTACTTGTTACTGGAAACTCTGTCATCCATGTAGTTATTTAACATTTTGCCAGCCTTGGTACAATTTGTGCAAAAATTCAAGGATGTGTACAACCAGTGGAACGCAATGCTAATACAAAATACAAGTTTCGTTTGCATTAGTTTATCTGCTTGAGAAATTGCTTTTTTAAGTAAGCATTGAGCAATCATCTTAGAAAAAAGATCCTACGTTGGATTTCAGTTTTGAAGTAAATGATTTCCATACGATGTATTTCTTATAGAATGTTTGGCATTGCGTTTCGAAATTAGATAACTTTTAATGGGCTGAATTTGATGAGAATATCTTCCTCTGGTTTAATGACAAATATGGTGTTTGTGGTTTATAGATATTATGCTGTTCTTGGAGTTTGCATCACATTGGCATTCATTTTTACTTTATTGACTCTTGGGATTTTCATCGGATTTTGTGGACGGCAACCTGGATCTGAATATTCGAACGAATGTTGCTCAAGAAAGACAGGATCTTCCTTTTTAAATTGGTACTTATAGAAATCAAAATTGCACGATTTGCTATTGTGGAGTCACTGTTGAGTTTTAAAACATTGCTGTTATATTTGTTTTTTTAGTGGAATATTCTTTATGTTTCTAACGGGTGGAATTCTGATGGTGGTTGCTCTTGCACACTTCGTGGCAGCTGGAGGCTTGACTCAAGTAGTTTGCGAAGCAATAAATGATGCTGATAACAGGACTGAGGATGTATTCCGTCTTCCAAGATTGGTCAATAGGGAACATAACTATATAGCACCACCATTTACTGACATTATTCGGTGAGTTGTTGAAGCAAAGCTGATCTTGTGGTTGCATGTTTGCATCCAATTAGTTACTATCTGATTATCTGTTTTTATCCTGCATGATCCATAACCGTAATTTTATAAATGATCAGAGAATGTCAACATGGAGCTAGTGCGTACACAGCTTTGCGTCTTTCCACCGTATACGATATTGATAACATCACAGCATTGGCTGATCGATTCAAGCATAAAGCAAGACATTTGGCTAATCAAGTTACCCTACCGGATGAAGCTACCGAAGGGATTGTGTTTCTCACTCCGGAAGCAAAGCAGCAGTTGATGAGATTCTCGCGATCAAAAATCAATAAAGTCAAGTTTGATGACTTTGCTTCTCAGGTATGATAAATGAATTACATTTTAGAATTTCGCCAAACAAAACACCAAATAATCGAGTAGTTTGTAAATTAAATAACAACCCAAACAATATTTTTAAATAATATTTTTGTATTCTTTTAGTTGGAGGATTCTATTGTGTCCGTCGATCTTCGAGAATTGATTGGCCGATTCAACATAACAATTGAGGACCCGGAAACATCAAGAATGTCAAACGAAGTTAGAAGCCGTCTTCAGAATGAAGTCTTGATTCTAGAATCCCTTCAGGATAAATTGCTGACTCCAATGTTAGCGGATGTGAGAAATGCAGTGGACAGTTTGAGATTCTTATTCAAGCAACAAAAGCAATTGGCAGCGAAGGTTGAGGGTGTTGCAGAAGCTGCAGAGCGGGCACAACAAAGTCTTCACAATTCAGGAGCCACTCAACAAGTATGTCGCTTAAAATTTGATTTTATGATTCCCTTATTTTGCCACAGCGTTCTTTTGAGTTGTGTGCATCTATCTGTTTGTAGGTTCGGGAGCTTGCAAATGAATTTGAATCCGAGTTTGTGCGACACGTCGAAGACTACGCTAACTTCACTTACAAATCCATCCGTGACAACGTTGGCCAGTGTCAACCATTATACAACTCTTTCAATGCAACGACAACGACATTTTGTCACAAAATAGGCTCACCATTAGGAGCGTTTTGGTTTTCCTTGAGTGGGCTCCTTGTGTTGTTTATCCCTCTCATCATCGTAGCTATTAGCTTGGCAAGGCTATACAGAAAATTTCGTTATGCCGGCTATGAAAGGTATGAACTATGCTCATTACACAGCAGTAGATTGTCATACTAAATAACCAACATGATGATATCGTCTTTCATTAACGTTAACATTTTAAAAAGTTTTAATTATTATTTATTAGCTTATAGTTATTTTAGTTGTCCATGTTTGTAGTTTTTTAGTTAGTAGCAAACTATTCAGTACGCAATCAAGTCATGAGTGATATTTCATTTTAATCAGTATATATGATAGTCATTATTTTTCTTTGTATAAATTCAACAACTGTGTGATTGACTAAAATTCTATGTATAACTAATACCGGTGATATTACTTTTACTTATTAATATTATACGAGTTTCATATGTGAATTGTTTGTGTGTTGTTATTGTTATTTCTGCTGCTGTTGATGCTGCTGCTCCTGCTAAAAAAATGTATTTCTACTGGTGAATTTATCGTGGGATGATGGTAATTGTAAATCGGGAATTACAGTGAAACATATTACTCGGCCTACGGAGATGGTGATACTATTCCACTCAGCATGAATGCCAAGTATGTGATGAGTAGCCTGAAAATGTATTATGACGTCTTTTTAAGTCTAGTCTAAGAGCCTTTAGTAGTTAGTTCTGTCCATTAGTCTAAATCCTATCCACTAACCAATAATATGCTTTTAAACACCTGTTTTCTGTGGTGTGATATTTTTATGTACTAAAATATACTAACAATTTGTCTTATTCCCATTTCTATACTAGTGGTGGTGCCAGACGTCATAAACGCACTCGGGAGCCATCTCATTCCGGAGGTTCACGCTTTCCTTCTAGATTTGAAGACACTTCACAAAAGTATGTTTTTAATTTTTGATGATGTTGAATGACTTTTGATTGTGTTTTAATTTTCATACAATATATGGTCGGCAATGATAGAATATTTGAAATAATTGCAATGTACATTTGTACATGAGGTGTGTATTGAATGAATTGGTGGAGACCTTGAATTAGTTTATATACTAACAATTTCTACTATATTCTACTATAATATTCATATTTTCATAGGAAAGGTTTTGCTTTTACTTTTTAAAACACTGATTTTTATTTGATTCTTACTTTTTACTTTTATTATTTCCCCTTAACTTCGACTTTAATCTATAGCCCAGATGAAATGCGTTTACCATTTAATTTGGGACAACAGCCGCGTTCTTCAACTTCTTCAAATTCTCAATCAACAAGCGTTGCTGTTCCTTCTCGTTCTACTCGTACAAATTTACGATTTGTAGATACCGACTTGCCGCATGAGTATGACAGAATATTAATTTTCTTTTAACATTTTTTATCATTCTGCACAGTACAGCTTGCTTTGCTTCGAAAACAACTTAAAGCAAGTGCCAGAATTTTTATTTTATCATTTCGAATTCTGACTGATGTCAGAAGCTCTTGAGCTTATGTTTTACTGCAATTAATATGAGTTGCGCACATTACTTATTTTATTTTAATTTGTGCATGGCACACATAGTTTAGCAAACCGTGAAGTAAAATACAGAGGAGTTGGGTTAGGCGATTCCAGTATGTCAGATGATGATGCTGAATCTACACCACCGCCACCATATTCTGCCGTGGTGCAGAGCAAAGCTGTTGAGACAGTGCCTTTGACCTCTGCTCCTCCTGACTCTTCTTCTTTGGGTGATGGGAGTAGTAACACTGAAGGGGCAGATCATTTATATGAATATGAGTATGGTTATTTTTAGAATTTTTTTAGCTTTGGGGTCGCAAAATGTACGTCAGTTTTGAAGCTCTTGTTACGCTTTTAAAGATGTTGCGACAACTTCAATATCTGAAGTTGGAATAGCTTGTTAAAAACTAATCCGTCTCGAAATATATATGTAATGTTAACCACCAAATTACACGTACACCTTCACACTCACTTCAACTTTATGTACACTGAGTGTTGTAAATATCTGTATTGATTGTGTTGTAGGCAGCTACCGTTGTTAGTATGTAAAATGTTGTGTCGAGTATTGGGGAAACACTTTGTGTGGTCTGCATTTTGGTCGTTTTAATGGCAAATGTGTTTTTTCCTTTTTTTATAGGGCTTGGGGATCTCAGCTAGTGTTTAATAATCACCACACACCTCCTACATCTGGAGAATACGAACGACCTCCTCCCTATTATTACCCTGGTCCAGCTCAGCAGTGATTGTTTTATGATCAACTGAAATAACTAACTCAATAAGATTTACAAATAAAACTAATAATTAATTAGGGAGATGTTATATTATGTACATTGCTGTTGTTACATTGTGTGCATGGGATAAGCTAAAACTACTGTGACTGTATGATTATTATGAAAGCTGGAATGAATGAAGTGCTTAAATTCTGTGTGGGAGCAAAGTAGTAACGGCTCGAACGTTCTAATTTATTGTAGGTAATGTGCAGATTTCAATCTAATACATATATGTGTACGATTCATTCCCTAAATTCGTAGTATAGAACAATTTAAAGATGAGTACTGCGTACATATTTGCTGCCATAATATTCAATACATGTTCGCTACATGCAGTGTAGAGCCCGTGATAATGTTTCTTGGAAGAAATGTAATTTAGTGGGTAGTTATTTAATAATTGATCATGAAATTAGTTATGATACAATTATACTTAAAAGATTGTTGGTATACTTCCATCCAACTTTACGGCAATCTTAGTTGCTGCTGCGAATAGCTGAATTTTCTATTTCTATTCCTCTCAAGGCCAACGATTCCCTAGAATAATTCAGATAGCAATGACATACATACAAATAAGAAAAAGAATCCAAGTCACAGTTATATGAATGACAATTGTGTATTTACAGAGTAATTAGCAATTAATGTTACGTATACATAATGACAGTTTTGTTGACTTCGCATTCAAACTAGCCGTAAGTTCTTGTCTAGCTCACATACTTTATTTAAAAAGTTCAACATAACTATATCACCATCAATTTTAAGATAGATGTGCAGCGACCAGCGCAGCGGCTCTTTTTCTTGTGCTCAGTCACTCAGTGTTGAAATGTAATCTGTGTTCACCTCCTACAAATTATTGTAATCCACAAAGTCAACTGTTGTGAAAACGAACCTTCAAAATTTATTCAAAGATCCACTACTTTATGATACTGAATGAAATTAGTTTGGATTAATAAGTATGTATAAGAGTAGTATGGCTAATAATAAAATAAATAGGTGATATCATACTTGTAATTGTACGTGGTGTGATTCTTTCACCAACAATTCAGCAAGTAATCTGAAGTGTGGACATTTTTTTATGAAGTTTGAAGTTCGTAGTTATCGAATTGTTTTGCTTTTCAAACGCTCAGTTCGAAATATTTGTAAATTAGATCTGTTTGTGTACATTGAATTTCGTGATAGACAGTTAGACACTCGTTAGTTTTGTCTTTGTTAACGTTTTTTTGTACATCGTAATTCGACTTTGTAAATATAGGATATTATAAGATACATGTACTACACGAGTATGATAGACATTTGATATCTTTGTAATATTTTTATTCAACCGCAATCGCAAATTTTTTGCATGAATTTGTTTTTCTAGTTACGTATGCGTATAAAGGTTTTAGTCACAACTCTAAACTTCAATTCATGTAAATTATGATATGAACAAAAACCGAAAATATAGAGACAGCCAAGCGAAAGCAATTTATCTAATAATACCTTTATGTATTGTGAGTACAATCGTACCAGAACCAGTCTGTCATGTTATAAGAATAAGCTTATGAAATAAACAAACGTTTACTACATACATACCGACGCGACATGAGAGCTAACGTTTTCATTGTTTTATTTTGGTGAATTTTAAGGTTTAAAATTCAAGCAAGGAATTTTCAATCTGCAAATTCAGCTTTAAGGACTGTCTTGGGAGGGACTGTACTTGATGAGAAATCTTGTGTAAAGCTGTTGTAGAAGTCATCACTTTTGGTATTCCAATATTCCCAGCTCATTAAGCATCAATTTGTAATCTAAATTATTTGTGTCGTTATCTTCGATGCTTTTACTCATGTTGTCAGCAGCTCTCTTTAAGGACTCAATTGCGTCTGTTTACATCATGTAACATAAAAACAAAGTACCATCATCATTATCATGCTCAACTTGCAATTACAAGAAAATTTAATTCAAGAACTAAAAGATCAAGAATCCAGTTTTTACTTTGGACTTTCTCTTTCTCCACCGTACCATCCTCACATTTCTTTTCAATACGTTCAAGTATCAAAGGATACAATAGAAGTCGTTGGAATGGTTTAATGATGATAGATTCTATTGTCAATATAAGGAAATCTTTAGGCACATCGGATTTTAAGGCTTCATTATGCTTTGCTTCCAATAAATTAGCAATTTTCTCTATTCCCTCTGATTTCGAAATAATCTTCTGCACTTTGGACATACATCTTACGTACCGTCCATAGGTTTGGAAGTAGTCCTCCTCCGCTTCAGTAAAAATATCGGAAACTTTGCATACCATATCCTGGAATGAATTATAAGCAATTTCATAAAAACCAACAGGTTAAATAATACATACTTAAACCTTAAATTACAATGGTGTTGTATACTAACGGATATATTATCATCAGGACAAAGTACGGGGCCCCTAACAATTTGGGTTAACCTCTTTTGAAACTTTTTCTGGTTTTCATTGAGCTCAATAAACAATATATTTAAAGCGATGAGGTCTGTCTGATCAAAATATGCTTCTTTCCGTAATGTCTCCAGGTGCTTATCAACCATGTATTGTAATGCCTGGAAATAGTTTGGTATCATTAATTTTCATGTGACTGCGTGAATTGCATGATGATGCGTATGCTGTAATTGCATAAAGAATTGTATAATGGCTAATTGTGAATTGACTAATGGAAAAATGTATTCACCTCTCCATATGTAATTTCAGTTTCTCTTAGCTCAACTAAAGCTCTTTCAACCTGGCTTATTTTTTCCTCATTGTTTGGATCTTTTCTACTCAGTCCTCTTTTAGCTTTCTTCCCTATTGGAAGACAGTCACATGGAAGACAGTCACAGAAGCAGCCCATTTTTCGTAATTTTTCTACTAACATTTTTGTGATAATATAAAAGATTTCTACGATTCTAATTGAGATTTGCAATGAAATCTATGGACCTTGAAATTCTACATTCAAAAGATTTTCGGACTGAAGTAAACGTAAACTGCATACTAATCTCCGTAACTATGTTGCATTTTACTCCAAAGCTATGTATGTATGTATTTGTGGGTATGAATAATCTGATTAAAAAATTGCCCAGCTGAAGATCCAACTTATTTATGGATATTTTAGTCTCGCCCATTAACATATTCCCGTGTGGCTATAACAGATACTTTAAGAGAGGTACTGAGACTACAAACACACCGCAGCCACCTATGCAAATGACTCGACATCCACCTGCATATTTACAAATGAAAATACCACTTTCGTGAATATTGGCTATACCAGGTCGTGCACTGGTAGCCTCTAATTCAACTAATACTCAACACTACCAACTCAATACCTCATTACCTTTTTACCCTACGATCTTATTTTTGTTCGAGTAGCGTACGGACGAACCTACGACAAATGTCGTGCTGAGGAAGCTAGGATAACTTCCTAACCCCTCGACCACGACGGCTACTCTACTCCACAGATATATTTGACTTTGTTTCTCTGTAGTTGAACATACATGAGCCTTATCGCTCTAGACTTAAAACGAAAAAAAATCAAATACAATTTAAACATAACAGAGCTGAAAAATTCCAGATAAGGATAACTATACACCGGATGCTTATCATAAACTGAAAACTTCCAAAAAATTCTCCTATCTAAAAGATCTAATGATCGACAAATGCAAGCAACTCACATTCATCTTTTTTACCCATATGATATTACATAAATGGGGATGGTGGTAGGAATTAATTCCAATATATTCTTAACCCCATACATGAACCCCATTTAGAATAGAATAGAATAAACTTTATTTACGTGTTTATGAGTATCAGTCATTACACAGGTATGTTCTTCCTACTCTAACACTGACATTCAACTATTCAAGTTGTACTAAATTATTGTCTGCTGCTAAAATGATTACAAAATCTAGCCTTTTACCCGTCGAATGATCTGAATACCTTCCGACATGTCTGCATTGAGATTTGAAATTAATTAAAATCATAATATAATTTTATTCTTACATCTAAGGTAGAAAGGAACAGTTAACTTTTGATATTAGTAAGTTATATTTTACAAGCTGTTTTGTCTATATTTTACCATAATTTATTCACTTATTGCATCCCATGATATTGACAAAATGATTGAGATGATAGGTATCCTAAATCCCATTGCGTTTCTTCATATTCCGTCTACCAGTCTTGACCTTATCTTGACGCGCCAATAAATCTGGAGAAACGTATAAGCCTAACGCTGACTCCACGTCACTAGGCAGGATCCATAAACAAAGAGGGTTGGTTTCAGGTACATAAAAAGTTTCCTTATGGATTAAAAGTATACCATCTACATTTTCAGGAAACGTGACAGCTGAAGCCATTACAAGTGGCATCTCTCGTGCAGGAAAATATGGAAGAGGTTTAAATGGATACGGATTAAATTTTGAGCACTCGAGAAGCTCCAGGCTTTCCGAAAATTTGGAGTTAAGAAAAAACTGGCGATAATCTGTATCACAATTTACACAAGAGTGCGAATTCCAACATATTAAGTCCAATACGTAAAATACTTGAGATTGTGTAGACCAAATACAATCCAGTATGGTAACACCCTTGCAGCGGTTTACGTGAGATCCACCAGGAAGTAAAGATTTAAAACTTCCAAGGTACTCATCAGACCGTGAAAAAACCTTCGTCTTGCCGCGATTGGCCACCACTATGCAGCGTTTACCAACTGGACATAGTGTACCTATCCACTGTTCTTCAAAGTCTTCTGGTTTATCTATTAGCCATTCAGAGAGCATGACTCTACACGGTGGTGGTTTACGTCGACGATTCCGATTCTTCCCTCGCCGTTTCGCTTTTGAACTCGTGCAATTGACAGCAGTTTCCATATTCTCCATTTCCTGTATTGATTCCAGTGTCGTCTGGTAACTGGATGTATTTCTTATACATGTAGTGAAGTCCATTTCATCCTCAGTCTCGCTTTCGCTGTATGCAGCTTCTTCTAATTGACGAATTTTATCTAAGATCTCATCTCGCCGCTTTCTTTGAAGATCTAAAAGACGTTCTCTTCTTCTCTGCTGGGATGAAGTTGCACCAAATCCATGTGATTTTTTAACACTACTTCTTTCTTCGTTATCAGTACTAACATTATTGATCCTACTCATACTGTCAATTAAACAGTGACAGTGAGATCGTTCCTCCCCTGACTCACCACCCTCTTTTAAGTCTACATGTTCAACATCCACCGCTGGCCCACTACCAATGCATCCTTCTTCGTCACTGTTTACCTCATCCCCTTCGGAAGGAAGTTGGCGCTCAAGAATCTCTTCACTTAACACCGAATTCATTATTGATTTCACTAAATTGTCCACTGCTAATTATTATATTTAAATCAGAGTCAACTGCACATATATCATAAGTTTCTGTAACACGTTTAAAACCACAGTCGTACCCAACTACTAGTATTTCTTCTTATACGAATTGCCGATTACTACGTGCAGGCAGATACCAATTGTAGATAGTAAACAAACATTCAATGTTCAATCAAGAAGTACAGCATTTCATATCACATCGTATCATCACCACACCAGACACTACACTTTTGGGCGCAATGCAATAGCACAACACAACCTTTAAATTTGATGGCTTTTAGTGGGGCATTATGTACAACTGGGTAGTCGGTGGTGGCACGAGACACGAGATAGTTGGCTCATGCTTCATTGCTGTATGCAGAAGAACTTTTTCCAATCATAATGGAATTATGGAATGGTGAAATGGGGCAGAATTTGACGTGTGTGGGCTATGAGTATAGTACTACTTTAGTACTAGCTATTTAGGTTCATATCTTTTTTACTTTTTGCAATGCGATATTAATCTCTTTTAGAAAGAAAATGGAAAAATACCTGCGTAATGCATAAATTGAACATTTATTTTTACAAATAGTGCAACCGATACATTATTCTATCTCAGTACCTATATACATATATGTACATACTTATACACAAACTATTTTACAAAGCATCAAATACTGACAACATATCCGATCCTGTGTGGATATCTGCTCCCACTCCCACCCTCTTCATTGCATGATGCAGTTACCTTCACTGCTGAATCCAATCTAAGTTTTGAACAACATTCGTGAATACTGTCGGAAATGAAAAACTGCAATCTCGCTTTGAAGTCACTCCGCAAAGGTATCTTGACCCCGATCTATCCTCGCAAACCAAAGGGTTTCCCAACTCTTTGTTACAAAGCTCTCCACCTGAGTACGTTTCGGAAGCACAAAGATGTGCTTCATCCACTTCAATCCCAACAGCTCCATATCGGGCTTTGCAACTTTCTAAGGGCACTTCTTTGTAAGCCCACTTGTTCAATGACTTGTCCCTTCCATCATTCCGCCATCCATATTCGTAGACAACTAGAGACAAAAGCGAGATACCATATTGAATTACATTTTATGTTCATAACCATTCAATCTGGGTGATAAGGCCATCAGTTGTGTATCTTTGTTTACCAATTCTGTCCGTTCTCGCTTTCACTAATGAAATCGGTCTAACATTTTTTGCTGGTTTGTAAAGTTTTAAAATGGCTAAATTCAGTTGAGGAAAATCTCCTTTTAATTCTCCACCCAAGTTCCTATTTTTTCGGTTTAATCTTGACCTATAACTCTTGTATGTTTCACGAGTTGCCACCCCGTCAACCTCGTGGGTTGTTCCTTTACTGTCCACTGAGAAAAGACCGGAAGTCACTTCCAAGTCTTCTGGCCTAACATCCAGGGGAACACAGGAAGATGAGCTAATAACAGTTTTGCTGTTTATTAGTGCCCCTCCGCAAGTTGTGTTGGTCTTCTTGTTTTTGATTCGGATGAAAAAACTCGCTTCGTCTGGGGAAGATATTGGTTCACCATCAATCACTTCTTTCGTTAAGGTATTTGCTGGCTGTCGACCTGCATTCGCGTGAATCCAATCAAAATAGTGAGCCACGTTAACGTAAGTTGCTGGCCACTCTCCTTTAAACTCGTTGCGCCCAAAGGAAGAAATACCACATAGAACTGGAGAGCCATCAGGACCTTCACAAACGGCAGGACCTCCAGAGTCACCTCGGCTATATCCTATAATTGCATAAAAGTGTATAAATTAAGCCGTGCATCATTCACCACATAAAAACCATCATTTAAAATGTACAAAGTTGACAACACTTCATTTTAGCTTACCCTCCCCGTCCCCACCAATGCACACGAGTGAGCTTGGAAACGCAGGTAAAGGATCTGAAGGAGTTCTACTTCTATCGTGTATTCCACCATGCCACAGTTGCCCCAACTTGAGAGCTCCCAAGTTGACGGGTTCATTTTTACCCCAAGTACGACTACTTCCTCCAGTCCGTTGTCCCCAAGGACGATTGAAAAAATCATCATCGTCAAAAAGGCTACCGCCCCTCCCTCTACTCCTACTCCGAGACCTTCCAGATAGAGCAAAAGCTGGCTTGACTTCAAAGGAATCTACATCTTCAAAGCTAGACTCAAAACTATCAATCCCAAGCCTAGTATGTGAATTTGGAGAATTTCTCAAGGCCAACATAGATTTTCGAATACATTCCTCCATCGTGTTTACATGAGCATTATCTTTGAGAAGGGCTCCAATCGGTTTTTCATCGAGGGCAGTTCTACCCCATCCCAAGATAATGGCATTACGCCCTGAAAAATTATGATAGTCTCAATTAGCCCCTTGTCTCATCTCATCATCACAAATTCTTATACAATTTTTGCTGGTGCTAAAAATGAGAAATTACCATCTGCCCGAAATCCTTTTTCCGGAATCCTCAACGCCTTAACATGTGATGAGTACGATGGCAAATCAAGAGAATCCCGCAATCTTAATAATGCAATGTCATTGTCCCTCCCATACAAGTGAACAGTCCCCCGATACCCTTCATGAACTCTGATATCCCTCACGAAATGAATGTTTCTCGGAATGCGCTCATGCTCAAGATTCTGTCCTACTATCACATCAATAGCTGATGGCCGAACCACTTCCCCACTATGAACTACACAAGAGGCTGCTGTCAAAATGTAGTCTTTGTTGTAAACTGTTCCTCCGCATGTTTCTCGCCCTCGTTTAATCTTTATTAGGACCCTGACTTGGTGAGGAAACTCATTTACATTTGCTCCCATTCCGGCCACCACCATGCCTAAAAAGTTACCGAAACAAACATAAATTTCACATGAAAAGAGATGAACCTACATTTTTTGAAGGAAGGCCTTGAAAATTTAACTGGATTTCCTTCATACCTTCCTCAGATTTCCTGTCTGGACAGCATAACGGGATGAATTCTTCTCCCTCTCTTCTCCTCCCAACACCACAACTCTCCGCCGCAATGGTGTTCGGCCTGTTTTTGAACACGGACTCACTTTGAACATCTGTATAGTTAGGGTGAGCCAAACGAATGTCCAACGGTTGTGCTGAACAAGATCGGTATGCTGAACTCGCCCGATGACATTCTCCAACAACACAGGATCGTTCCCAGCTTTCAATTTTTGCTTGACAAAACACCAACAGCCCTTGAAGGACCAGGAACCACCTTAAAATAGCTCGTTTTCCTATCATGCTTTTCTTGTCAATAATCGATTGTTTCCCTTTAAATGATTTTTAAAACTATCGAATATGAAAAAGCAGTTTAATTAAACTAATTCAACAAACTGTAAATGAATAATGATTGAATGAAATGGAAATGTAACTGGAGATATGGCTTCAGTAAGCAAACAATCCTTGAGCTTTTGTTTATTTTACTAAAGGAATTCCTCATTAATTAAGGAATTGACAGTTCCCACTGCTAAGAATTTCGACAAACTAATTAGATTGGCAAGAAACAGTATATAATAATGTGATTTTAACACTTCAACAGTCTCACATTCCTCTTTGGACTTAAGAGCTGAAAGGTTGCATGCATGCAACTTGTCCTTCTTCTGAATATCTGATTTACGCTGACGCGTATCAGGTTCAAGTTCAGTTTTTGCAACAATGCCAAATATAATGCGGTATAATCTGTATGTGTGTATAGCTCCTAATGTGCTTAAATTGTGAATGGCTTGTCCATCAAACTTTTCCAGACGCTATATAATATAAACCACGTATATATAATACATATTCTATCGTCAAATCTTTATGCTTGCTTATGACTTCCTCTTTTTCTTGTAACGTATGTAATCAAGTACCTTGAAAATTAAATTCATAAAGATAAAAGTTTTTATTTAAAGGTAACACATCATAAAAAATGTTTATTTCTGCCTTCTGCTCCAAATAAGAGGCTTCCCACGATATAGTGTGCAACGTCCAGTGCAGTTGTTATTGTCCACGGGTCTATGCTCATAGTTTTTGTGGCTCAAAACAAGACAAGTGGAAGAAATGCTTTAGCTAATACTTTACTAATGAGAGGCCATCTTTCAGAATGAAACTTATCTCAATTGCTCATCTTGACAAGCTTACAAAACAACTATAAACGAGAACGAGCTATAATCTTGAAGAATTTATGTACTTATGTATGATATGGATATAGATGAATGTGTATTAGCATTAGCACGAGAAAATTATCGTATTTTTGTGGGTTTGTCGACAAAATTGTTTTATGCAACATCAACATCAACACAAAAACATGAATACATGTTTTCCAGAAGTGGAGTATGGAGTCATATTGTGTGTTAAGGCTTGTCTTGTCTTGTCATGTATCATTGTTTAGCACGCGTATTTAAAGAATTTAATTCAAAAGGGGGATGACGGAACGAGTAGTTCCAGAGGATGATATAATATCATAGCGTCAGCCCAAGAAGTGTAATTAATGTGGCATAATGATGTTATGTGATTGTAGGGGAGCGTCTGTTAGGAAAAAAGATAGGCATCATTGTCTTTAGTTTGCAAAAGGCAAAGTAAATTTGTGAACTGGAACTGGATTATGTATATAATTTTAAAGCTGAAATGAGCTTCTTAACATCTACTCATATGTATTTTTGCTATTTGCAGAAGCTCAGCTATAACAATCCAACCGTGGGAAATTAGCATGTTTAGCTTAGCTTAGCTACATAATATATATATACATATACTCAGTACATCACTTCCTCAAGTCCTAATTTCATTTTTCGAAGAAGGCTCATCACATCACAAAAAAGTTTTACCTTCCTTCGAGCTCCTTGCTGAAGTTTTGTGAATCGTTGATGATAATAGCTCTTCAATTCTATTCCCATGGCCGTCACTCCCCATTATATTCAGGCTACAGATTAGATATGGTCAACGAAGCATTCAAAATTACATATTATTTTATGCTCTTTATATCCAGCACCGGTACCTTGCGCATTTGCAAGCGAAATGAAGCTGTCTTTTATTGCTCACCTTTTCTTTTCTTGGGAATACAGAAGTTGAAATTGATAAGCGTGAAAAGGATGATATCAATTATGGTATGATGTGATGTGATCAGAAGAAAAATGGATATTATGAGGATTAAGACGATCAATTTCAGGTGTAAAGAAATGGTATTTTAAAACTGGATTTGGATATTATGAATGACGCATGGCTGAACTTATGTATGTGCTACAATTCTTGTTGTTTCGCTCTGTTGTGTTTTTTATCTTTTCAATGAAAATTTTATTTACTTTGGAGCATACCTCGCCAACATAACAGGTTTGTTTTTATCTCTTATATTTACTTGCGTCATTTTAATTTTTATGTAGACAAGTTAAATTATGAACAATTCATCTTGATCTAGAAACTCATCAATGCATACTATGTAATTCATGTTCATTCCAGCTTCCCACATAGCGTGTGTCAATAGCGTCATATCATAAAAGAGATGTGCATTGATCGTTAGACGAATCTAGTATATATATATAGTCTTAAATATATAGCGACTGTTTTTATCAATTAAAGATAAAATGAAGGTGAGGGTTCGAGGATAAATGGACAGTAAACTTTACAGAAACTGTTGTTTTTTATCCAGACTCAAGGCGAAAACAACCGTTTCTTTCAGGTCACCTTCAATGACGTTTCTTTCTAGGTTGCCTTTCAATTTTCCCAAATTTTGACGTCTATTCTAAGCGGATGTGAGCATGACATGCAACTAACAGAATAGACGGATTTAAAGTTGAGTGAGAACAAACAGGCTACTCAGCTTCGCGTTGTTTCAAAACAACGAGTATTTTAGGCATGTTACATTCATGTTTAACGTAGCATGATTTTTTTATAAACTGAGCTCATGACACGAGTTTAAAACGGTTAAATTATTTTGGGCACGCGTGGTTGCAAGGATTTTTAAACAAATGTCACAGGTTTCAAAGGAAAATAGAAAATATAATGAATGTGATAAAAACATTTCTGGGAAATTGACCATGATAACTTAAAACGGAAACAAAGAGTTCGTCGAAAAAGCGAAATTTTATGGTTTTTGGACTAAGGAACAACAATGTACTCTGGATTATGCAGTCGCAGTCGCATTAAAAAAATTATTATGCATGAAATTACTATATAAAATGTTTTAACTGTTTGAAACCAAAAAGGCATTATTTCCACGTGCATTTGGTGCATGCTTATCGTAATTATATTATGATTCCAAATACAGAGTAAAAAGCGTAAAATTACATCCGTAAAAAGACTCAAATTTAGTGATGTGCACCATGTGCACGTACCATATAGTCCAGTCCATACTTTCCGAGTAAATTAAAAAGGAGATGCACTTTACTTACCTTCAACATTCACCACAGTCGAGTGCAGTAGAGTAATCTGCACATGAATTAAAAAGAAGGGAAAGTCATAAAATAATGTTTCAATTTCGAGAGTGTACTCGAACAAGAGCTGCTTTATCATTTGCAAACTAAAATTCATTAAAATTATGATAATAATTTCAGAGACTGGAGATGAACATGTGAATAAACAAGTGATTTCATTATATTATACTGAGAAAATTACATTAAAAAAGTGCATCCGGGATGAAGTAATATGTATAGCTGCTCGAGGTAACAATGCATAAAGGGGTTAGTGCTGGTTGTAGAAAGTACATAATATTATGCTGTGTGTGCATTAAAATTGGGGGCTAGCTTCCATCCAATATAAAATATTTTCCTCAAATTTGGAAGATAATTACATATGTGCTACTGCCTATCTAAATTCCCCGTCATTTTTCTAAACAAGAGTGCATAGTTAAACTATAATTTATTTTAGTAATTGCACTGGTTTTAGGATTTATTTGCCATTTAACCTTCAAAAGTTAAAAGTAGGTTAGTCAGTCCGTGCTATCACCCAACCGATTGCCGATTACTTTACTTTGTTTTATAGTTAAATTGAGAAGACAATTTTACAATCAATTGAGAAGTTGGCAAGATGTATGAAAATGTGTGTGAATCTGTTTTCACATTATAAAATTAAGTATACGCAATCGCAATCCAAACGTATACTTTTATAAGGGTCGATACGTCAGTTGGTAAGAGTGTAGTAGAAGAATTCGTTACATTCTATTCAAAAGTTGTCTAGGAAAGCGTGCAAATGGGTAATATGCTAAGATGGCTCCATGAAAAGGAAAAAATGTAAAAAATCAACACTTCTTCTCAGGAAAATTGTACTGTAAAGTTATAATCATGAAGGGGCGTCTTGAGATTCTTTCATAAAAATATAATAACCTGAAGACCCCAGTTTTTTCTTGCAAAAATAATATTCATCATGGCTGGTGGTGGTAAGTATAACTTTCAGAAGATTCTAAACGAATCCATGAAATCCACACGGACTTCTCTCTCCAAGCAAACCAAGAAAGAATATGGAGAGAATTACAAAAGTAGATACTCCCACACGGTTGGAATAGCCCAAAGACATTCTGCGCCCGTCACCTCCACTCGGAAATCGCGACAGCGCAGAAGAACAATTGAAAAAGAGAGAATGTCTCCATATTCCCGATACTCGCTAATGAAGCGTCAGGAAAAATCCAAGAAAAGTGGCGGAGCCAAAGACATCAACGAACCCAACTCCCAAAAATCCCAAAACTTTGGTGGTTTCTACATACCCAACAACAAATCACCTTCCGCAAAACGAAAGTCAGGCAGTGAACGGAATAAAATTCGATTTTCCTTGGGCTCAGGAAACGATCTGAAGCAAGGGCGTCAATCCGTTGTCTTATCCGACGAGGAATCATTTTCCACGATACAGCTTCAAACCCGTGATTGGCATTACCACCGACCAAGAACGTCCCGCCGTTCCATCACATTTCGGGATGGAAGCATAGACATGAGGATTGACATGGGTGACATGCTTTCCGAAGCAAAGAAAGATGAAGACTGGGACTGGGATGATGATGAGGATGACAAACTTGCTGCTCTAAAGGGGTCTGAACTTATGCCAGAAGACTCCATAATATCTATCCGTAACGTAAAATTACACCGGGAAGAAACTCTTGAGGAATACAACAAATCTTGGAAACACTTTTTCGAATTTTACACCATCGAACTAATCATCGCTTTAATCCTCATTGTGCTCACTCTTGTTTTCATCTTCGTTTACAATTATGGATTCACCACGTCCGGTTCTCTGGTCCCAGAGATCAAGATTCATGACGAGAGTCGCGCTCTTCTAAACGCCCACATGTTGCTGATGATCATTCCCAACTCTATCCTTTTGGGTATTGGCGTCCTCACTTATAGAACGTTCCGGACGATCAGTCGAACCCAAACGAAATGGCTTCACGGTGGGATGTCCATTGTTGCCAGCATATGTTTCTCATTTGGAATATACTATTGTGTTGTTTACCATAGGCTTGCTGGGACTCCGGATTTAAACTCGTTACACAATTGTCTCGGACTCTTTTGCTGTGCTATTCAGGTCCTTCAACTTATCACAGGGTTTGTTTACATGCTTCCATGTTGCAGCTGGGATACGAGAGTTTCTTTAACACCGCTTCATAAGATGACTGGAGGAATTTTGTTGATGGGCCATGGCGCATCAATTCTAACGGGTTGTGTAAATATGACGAATAAGTATTTTGATACGAAAAACTTTCTACAGTATTACCCTTATCCATTATGGATAGTCCAGCCGAAGTCAGCGGTTATGAACTTCATTGGAATTTTCACCATATTTTTCGTTACAAATACGTTGTACATTCAAGGCAATTTCCATTTTCGAAGGAGGGTAAAGCCTGGTCCGGAAACGGGGATTGTACACGACCCAGATGCGGATGCTATGTCTATTGCGAATACCCGAAGGCAGTCGGTGTTACTGGCAAAAGAAGCGATGAAACCGGGAGGAGATGATGCGCAGATTGGCAGCAGGCAGTCATTTAATTTGAGAAGGTCGTTGATAATGCAACCACACAGTTATAGCTTTAACAATCAGGATAGAACCATTCCTATGATGCTGAATGGGCTCCAACAACATAAGTCGAATTTTACTGATGCTGATTGTGAGTTTGATTCTATATTTAATATTCTTAGGACTCATTCATGATTTTATCATCAATTTACATTGTCATTTTCTTTGCTTGTTTCAGTTTTTTGGACATTGGAATAGTTACAAATTCTAGACGTCTGCAAAAAGAATAAAAAATGTAGATTTTTAACACGAAACTTACACTTAATAATGAAAGTTGAGCTTGCCATTTCCGCTTGTTAGCTTACCTTAAAAATTTATATGGCCATTTGCTTACATTATGCATAAAGCGTTCATATACGTTTTATGAACTGCACATCGAAACAAATCACCGTACATTAATGTTAATATAGAAGTCTATGTCAAATGGACAGCAAAAAAGTAGTAGATGGCATCCACGTCCACTTCCAACTTCGCAAATATATTATTCATGAAGCTGCACGCTGCAGTGGGATAGGTCTGTGTGAATTTGCAATCTGCACTCTTGTCTGGATGCAGGAACTACTTGGAAATTGAGCACGTTCTGGGATTTCCTTCATCTACAATCCGCTTTCTCCGTTCTTCATTGCTTTCCAGCTCTCATGTAGTTTTGATGCTGTACAAAACTAATGTAATCTTAATGAGCAGTACTTAATGAGGTTTCACCCCATTCTCAAGGATTTTGAAACGATTCAAGCTGTTGGCTGAATGGCTGAACGTGACAATTTAATCTAGATGAAGTCACAAAATAAAGAACTACACTATAAGCCATAAGCCCCTTTAAGCATTTCCTTAGAGAAAATGAGCAACGCTTAATTTTGTACGAAGTGTCAACACTGTCAACAGCTTTTCTGTTGTGGTCAAACATGGCTGGGTTTACGAAATTTCAACAGGGTTTTTGTCAACAAGAAAAAGTTCAGCTCAACTTACGTGTATAATGAGGATAAAGAAAATATTTTAATCTTATCTATCATCATTAAGACCACACTTAAACTATTTACTAATCAGAAAAATCTGGTCGGCAACAACGAACTGGAATTAGAGAAAACGAGTTATGTACAAACGATTCCTCGTTAATTTAAAGTATAAGTAGCGCCGGAAGCTATACGTGATCGTTTCTGAGCTGAAAGACTTGGAGGGAATCTCGACGACAAAAAAGATTGTCACATCATCACACAACTTCACTCTTGTTAGCTGTAGTTGCTTTTTAAGAACCAGACTTAATTTAGCGAGGGGAAACGCTTTTCTTCATGCATTTCCAGGAGGATGAGGAACTCCAGTCACTCAATTGAGCTAAATGAATCTTTTAAAACACTGTAACTGTAATCTCATTCTAGTAAATGCGAGTTTCTCAGAAAAGTCTGCTGCTTCAAGCTGGAAATTACATTAATTTAACAACAAACAGAGATATTGCAAAGGCCCGGAAATGCTACTACATGTGGAGTCACTTGTTCCCTTCACACTTTTCGTGTCTGTGCGATCATCATTAGCACAAATAGGATATAATATGGGGATTTAAAACTAAAAACGTGTGAAAGGCACATGACATGACTATATAATAATACAAAACGGAAAATATAAAGCGATGATAATATGATGAATACCGAGACAAAGTCATCATCAGAAGCAATGTTGCGTGTCAAGTGGAGCGGAGCACCCGGAATAAGGATGATGTGACATGGTTGATGGTGATGATGATGAGTCAATATGACTGCTGATACTAAAAGATTCTAAACGCTCAAGCTCAAGGAAGCCTGCTTCTGTTATACAATTTTATGAAACTCATTATCTTCTGCATTCTCATCATCATCATCCCATCCATCCTTCGAGTTTTGCTGCGGTTGTTGGAGCCATCACACTATGACATGCTTATACTCTCTTGCTGAAGAGCATGATGATGAAACTTGCTGTTGATGTTAAATTGGAATTTGATTTTGAGTTTGCATAATCGTGTCATCATTTCAGCAAAGAATTCTATTGCTTCCCATCCAACTGCTTTGTACCTTTAAACTTCTAAGAAGAAAAGTGTAAAGAAAGTTGTTAGCAGTTTTTGTAGGTTGTTGGAGAGATTGAAAAACCAAAAAATAATTGAAAAAGTTCAACTAACACGGTTTCACCGAAAGTACAAACACATAAGTACATATCTATAACTTCCCACAACGTTTTATGAAAAGGAACAAGAGATTCAAAGAATTGAATTTAACCATGAAAGTATTCAAGCACAGCACGAGCACAGGCAATTCCTCTTACTTTCACTTTTCCTGGATGATGCTTAAACTTAAGTATGGTGCACTTAGCCACAGGTATTTATCATGTAATGTAAATTCCACAAAAGGTTTCGTTAATCATTCATTGCCTTCATCCGAAATCCGTTTCTATTACCTTTCCCACAAGGCCAGTTGCCAGTCTTGTCACACGACTGGAATTTCAAATTATGGTTATTGTTTTACGGAGAAATGAAGGTGTAACACTGGAACAGTGGTACGAACTACATGAACTACTCATCTTGGGTACGTACAACCCTGCCACATGACCATAGTTTGTGGAAGTTATTGGTATGTAGTAGTGTTAGTGGAAGGTAGGAAAATGAAAGATTAAATTGAGTCACTGTCAATCTTTGTTTCTTTTACTGAGAACAGCAGTTTGGGTTTGGGAGGAGGTTGGTTGGAGGTGGAAGCATTGTAGGAAGACCGAGAACTTATGTAGTTTGTAGTATTAGCATAGCTGTATAATACTATATTGTGTTGGTGTTTGTAGTTGGTAACAAAGGGAGGGAAAAGAAGCGAACTTTCCTTCAGCTTCATAGTCTCATTCACATCATCTTTTCCTCTCATGCAATATATGTTCATATGTCCGGATTTCGCACGCACACACAGCCTTTTCCATCCCGTTCTTCACATTCACATTCTGGTTTGATAGCGATAGAGGCTTGCATAAGAAAGAGCCGTTTAAATTCTGGAGTTACCTTCCAAAATACTTCAGTTCGGATCATGACGATCAGCAAAGAGCACACAAAAAACGGATCCAAGCACGGGCCAAAAGTAAAACTAGCTTAGTTTCTTTGTACTCTATTTTTGCAGGGTGTACATTTTATGATCTATTCACCACTTATACATTTTCCTTGTCAAATATCGGAATATTACACCCTTCTCCCATCAAATTCATAATGATTTTCTCACTTTGGTTGAAATAACCTTTACAACGAAATATTTTCTTTCACTTTAAGCTCAAGTTTACGACAAAAAAGGGGAAAGTATAGAAAACAGCTTCTTTTTTAAAGTTGTTAAATGGACTATTTAAATTGAGTTGAGAAATAATCGTAAAGTTTCACTCAAAAGAAAATAAAAGAAAACTTGACATGTGCGCTATACACATTGAGTGCATAAGACCAGTCAAGTGAAAGTATAGAGAGAAAGGAAAGATCACTTTCCACAGGATAACCTTCCTCCCAAGTAGAAAAAAAGAGGAAGAGAGTTTTCATAAAAAAGGAAAGGATCATCAACATTGCTCCTTTTGGTGACTTTTTCTTCGTATTTTTCTTACAGATTCAGCATTGCATTGAATAATATTGCAAGGGGGAAAGAAAGAAAGAAATCTAAGAAACCTTATCCATGTGTGAAATACTAAAAATGTTGACTTACTATAGATATAGTCGTTGAAAGAAAAAGGAAACATACTACAAAGTTGAAGTGTAGTGAATCTGACGAGTGTTTTTCATATTAGGTTGTGTATCTATCACGCTTGAAATACAGATATTATATACTATATATATATAAATTACGTTCCAGGAAGAGAAGTGGAACAGAAACCACCACCACCATCATCCTCATCCTATAGAATATCCTTTAGCCATCCATCCGGATCCTGTGAGAAATTCTTTCAGGAGAAAAACGATTCTTTGTCCTCCACTTTGCTCTAGTTTCTATATAGGCATTTTTCATCCCTTCTAGAAAACAGTGGTTCATCACCCCTTATCCTACACGCGAATCAACTTGTTTTTCGGTTATTTAGTGAAATACATAAAAATGCAAAGATACATACAAAACAATACACCAGCAGGCTATTCTGGCATGCCGTAAAAATGTGCAGCAGAATAGTGACACAAAAGGATCCGCAGTATTCCGCAGTCACAGTCACTCAGTCGTACAGTTTGTTAAAAAGTCGAAATCTAAAAATGTCAAACTCTGTTCTATTTTTAATCACTTGATAATTTCTAACCAATGTTTTAATTATCTGCTTCCAAACACAAGACCAAAGTTGAATGTCTAAATCATCACGAACTCAAATGATCGATATTGCTTATCTGATCTACACCTTTCTTGGTTGACTTTCACGGCCCCCATGAGTAACCTATAATTCCTATTAAAACACCAATTTTCCAACGTCGGATGAATAAAAACATGGGGTTTGCTTTCGGTTGTCGTTGTCGATTAGTTCTACGTAGGAAACCCAATCCAAACATTCCAACAACACTAGTAGTTCTTTCTGCTCCAGTTCTCCCTGACTTTCTTTGGGTGGCCTGTGTGAACTAACCACGTGGAATTGTAGTTTTTGTATTTTTTAGTGCAAGAAAAAAAAACAAAGACGACGGACGTGACTTTGCAATCTGAGTAAGCTAAGTGTGCAAGTGAAAGAGAGAAAGTTGCGAATGCAAATGAAGTGTCGTGTTTTATAATGACCTTACATCCTGTTCCGTAGAAATGACAAAACTTTCTCCGTCTTCTCGGTCACCCATTCAACAAGAGAATAGATGCTTGCTTCAAATAGGAATAATAAAGTAGCGCGTAATTAAGTACGCTCCCTTTTGTAGCAATCAAGATAGTCCTGAAAACATAGACAAAAGGGCAACCGGAAGTTCATTGTGTTTGGAGAAGCTTCACTCAGTCCAAAGAGCAATTTAGGAAAAAAGCAATTGTCTCGTGAAATTGGAAGAAGGAAACAGAAATGGGGAGGATGAAAAGTGGACTTAAGTTCTGCCGTCTTCTCGTCTTCATCGGGTTTCTCGCCTTTACAAGTAAGCAAAACAAAGAAAAAGTCTTTTTCTCTCTCGAGAGGATTGAGATAAACATCAAAATCAAGCTGTTGTTTTTGTGTGCATTGTTCTGCATTAATTTATTTGCAAATGCATTTTTGACGGTAGTGTTATTTTCCTTTACAAAATGGACCACCTAAGTTTCCTTTTCCCATTCTGTTTTATCCGCATCGCATCTATTTTATCCTTATTGTTATTGAGATTTAAGGGAAGTTGGAAGTGCATTTTTTACGGATCTTTCTCTCTCAGATTTCTGCACTTAAAATGAAAGGCTTTGGGTTTTTGAGTTGTTTTTAAGCTTGAATTCACATATTCACGCTATGGCCATCAGAAGGCGTCAATTGAAAAACAAGACAGTCATTATGGAATGCAGTTGGGTTTTATTCAAATTATATTGGCAGCAGCCCCACACAAATGCTATAATGGTTGTTTTTATGTTTAATGTAATTCAGTATGAAGAGTAAAAAGGATGAGTTTTTTCCGTGGTTTTTTCTCAAAAGAAACTAAATTCTCTGCAGCTGCCGTCTCCTACGTTTTTTCTCAGCGTATAACATTGAAATAAGGTTTTTGCTGTTTATTTTAACATACCAGAATAGTTACAGAATAGATAACTTTATAGCATATATACCATATCCCAACATGGTATATTGTAGTAATATCCAACAAATTGGTAAAAATGGAGTGTCGATACAAACGTAAGATTGAGAAGGACACGGATTTTTGTCTCATAATGGAACGCATAAAAGAAGGTTTATTCAGGTGTTGGCGAGCACACTGACGCAATGAAGCAATGAATAATATTTATGAAAGTGATAATATCATAATGCAATATGCCCCATTTTCTTTGAGAGGTATGCCATGCCATAATGTATTCGCATGTGAAACGGAATGTTACCACCACCTAAATATAAGAAAGAACCTCTACCAAATAATATGTTGTAGTGGCTGATGCTGACAGCAACCCTGAAAAGCGGTAGACGGTAGACATGCATAACTATAACTATAAAGTTGAAATGCGAAAGCGGACGATGCGACGATATGAGTTGTTTTTTTAGATTTTCAAAAAAAAAACTTTGTGACAAGAGTGTCCTGAACTGTTGACTGTACTGTATGGTATGGTTCTCTAGGGAGTTCGAGGAAAACGAATGGTACTGTCGGGGCGGTGTGATGTTGTGGGGATGATGGAGGTGCTGGATGTACTGATTTTTAAATCAAAACTTTCATCTCTTGTCTTGTCACAGTCTATTGGATTATTCAATATGGCTTGACTTTTTCCTGCTTCTGTCACATATGTCAGCAAGTCAATGTCAATACGTGTTAAAAGCTAAAAGTAAACTTCAGTGTTTTAATAAATTTGCTCGAATGTTTTGTCACTTCTCATAGTGCACGTGTCCATTTTTTCCAGCCACAACTTTTTGAGTGAGAATTTCGTAGAAATGCGAGAAATGGATTGCTCCTGGCACGTAACATTGAACATTGAGTATTTTATCATCTTAGTGAACACCACCCGCACTTTAGGCATGATAAATTCTTCATCATCCCTATAATTATTTTGACATGCTTGAAAATGTACTTTAAACACCTTTGGGGCAATTACTGTTCGGCGACATTCCGTATGGAACCAAATGGAACTTGTTTAGCAGCAAACTTCCTTCTGTCTGAGTGCAGAGTAGCGCAGTAACAAAATTGCTTCTTGTGCAGAATAGTAATCGTCGATCTTATGGGAATGAAGAAAAGAAGTGGAAAATTCCATATATTGCGTCTAGTCACTGTAATCTTGTCAAAGAACATAAATCTAATTAGGAGGAAACGATGATATAATTTGATCCAATTGATTCCTATGTCTACTAAAAGTCAGTGTCCTATACGTTAACTTGTGCGGAAGAAGTGAAACTACAAAGTACAAGGCAAATCAAATTACCAAGCGCATGAAAATGAACATCATAATAATAATGTATGCTCATATACTGTAAACTAAGGATTATGTAAGAATTCCTTGAACAAGCATTATTACCCCCTGTAATAAAAAATTGATCTTTACAGTTCGTTGGATTACCTCTCCTACAAAATATTTGTGTAGTAGTTTGCATTAGCAGTGAAAATCTTTTAGGCTAAATCTGAAAGAAAATGACTTCTTGAATGATGACATGATGGTAGAGCGGCTTCTCTTAGTTGGGAATGTTGAGAACTGTTTACTTTCGTGTTGCTGCAATATCACTTGCCTGTTTACATAGGCTATATATAAGATACACACAATAGACTGACTATTTACTTATACATCATAGATATAGCATAGGTGTCGTGTGTACTTGTTTACGGATGAAATCCTAATAGTTTTTAGATTGCCCTTTTCGGATCGTAACATTGTTCAAAAGGAGCTTTTCCTTAGCTTGTGTAAATCTTCTTAGGTACGTGGTATAATGGGAGGAAGAGGATGTTGAATGTTTGTTATGAGCAGCTATTACTGCAGCTTACGTATTATACGACTCTCTTGGCTTTTCATAATACCTCCTTTAAAATGATTTAAGCATAATCCCTTGCTCCCCAAATATTCATTTTCCCTTCGCAGTTGTATTTGTATGCATATCATTCCGTTGATGTAAAGATTTTGGTGAAATAGGCCAAAATCATGTGAAAGAAATTTTTTAACATCATTTCTTGTGGGAGCAGGATATACATAGGACATATGTGGATGCGTTTTTGCGAATTACATATGAAAAAATGAGGATTTTTAGAGAGGAGATTACTATATACTACTTATAGTCAACTTTAACTATTCAACATTATTCCCTAAAAAGGAACCACTGCACCACCGCCATGACATCTTTTTACTTTACGTTCAAACATAAAAAATGATTATGGTAGAGCGCATCATGTTGGCGTGTAGAATTTCCTCCATAAAACTATTTGATCACTTGGATGTACTATGTACTTAGGACTCTTTTTTGTATAACCAATACTCATATGTTACATGGGAAAATAAGTTGTTTAGTTGTCGTGAGTGTTATGAGAGTATGAATAGCTTTCTTTTATATGAGTGAAGTGGGTGGACATCACCTTTCTCCAATACACCTCAACATTACAGTTTAGTCGAGATTATTAAAAGTAAAATATTACTAGGCATGCATTTCCATGTCGTAGTATGCTGTATACTTTCCCTTTCCATGGAAAGCTTGAGAAAGTGAAGAAGGGGGAGAGAGGAAAGCACTTAAAAATCATAAAAGATACGATGGACTAGGAGTCCTAGTCTAGGACCATAGCTTAACTGTGTACCTATCTACTACATACATAGAACTACTACAGCATCCATCCACTTGCTAAAACCTGTGGGATGGTTTGGTTTGTTCACGATGATCACAATCTGAAAGTCTAAAAGATTCCTGCTAGAGATGAGGTTCGTCAGGAATGAAAAGAGGCTCTTCACTCAGCAAAGCTGGAATTTGATGAGAAAAATAAGGCGAAAGTTAAATACAAAACCTAGTGTTGGTTGCTACTTCTTAGTTATACATAGTATCTACATTTACTTATGTATTCCCTTTACACACATACGTCGTACGTCGTGACTTTTCCAGTCATTCATGATGAGAAGCTGAGGGCTTGTTGACACACAAAACATAAAAACTCATTTTGGCCGGTTTGTGGTTTGTGTGTCATGTGATTTTACTTGGATGTTCCATGTTAGATGCTTGCATTTCAATGTTGGAAAAGTATCAAGCTCCCTACGCACGAATGCTGCGCTGCAGTGTCACTTGTGAACAAAGGAAACCGTTCTCATGATACAAAATACCAATAATAACTATTGTTTGGAGAAGTTTAATAATACAATGTAGTGGGAGTGGAGACAAAATCAGAATCACATCTTCAGAGAAATTCTACTTTCTTCCTTCCCCTCCTCAAAACCGTGTCAAATCTGGGCAATTCTATTGGAAAAATCTTCTTTTGATTAGATTACGTCGTTCGTTTCCTTCTATTGGTTTTCTAGCGGCCTTTTACTTGCTCTGACTTGTCTATCTGACATGACTTGTCTAGAGTTTTATGGTTTGACAACTCTTGTGTAGCCTGGTGATGCTCAAGTGCATCGTTGCTTTCTCTGTACTCTGGGAAATCGGTATGTAATCTCTTCTCCGTCCGTGTCCTCAATCCACACCAACATTGTGTGTCCGTGTCTCATGTCTATGTCTTCTTCAAGCATGAATGAAGCAGAACAATATATATTGCTTCGGATATTGGGTATCATTTTCCTAGAATCTTTTTGTGGGATTGGACATTTTGTCTCATTTTACAGCAACCACTTGGCCACTTTCTATGAAATTCGATCTGTGTGGTCAAGAGAGCTGAAACCGTCTTCCAAATTTTTCCTCTTTTCATCATCCTTGTACTCAATTTATGGCTTAACTATTGGAACTTGACTGCTATGCATGTATCTCACAATTTTTTTAGAGACACAACTTTTAGATAATGCGACAGATTCAATGACTTATTTTTTGTAGAAAACTCTAAGAGTATCATCATCATCATGATTCATTGGTATAAAAATATGGCATAAGATTTGATATATATGGTTAGTTGTTTGTTAGTGTGTCAGTGGATGAAATGGAAATGATATCAGGAGGGGAATGAACACATGTTGAGTAGCATCGGAGATAAGATAACAGTTTGACACACTGGGTGGCGGAAGCGCAGATACAATAAAATGTGGAAGAACTTGGAATCTACTAATGTCTTAAAGTTTTACTTAATGTACATATCTATACATATTATGTAGCTAATGTAGCTATCTACACTTGAGTATACTGAAATATCACCTGAGGTTTTTTGCACATATTGTGAATCGGGGATCACATTGAAAAGCTTACAGGTACAAATCGCGAATGATCAGTGATCTGTGAAGCGGAAATGAGAGATTCGTTTTTATGAGATCCGTACTTTTCTTTGCGGGACTGCACAGCACACCATTTGTAACTTTGTTATAAAGTACTTAATGCACACATCTAAACCAATAGCGTGGGGGTACTGGGGTAGAGGAAAGTAAATATGTAAGAAATGTGTGCACAAGTTTATTAGCACCACACTGGACGGAACTCAGAACATTTGCTCACTTCCAGTGTATTAACTTTTCCGTATAAGAGAAATGAGAAAAATCACAGTGTGAATGAATGTTACCGTACATCGTAGAACTAATAGACAGAAGTATGGCGTATCTTTTCCAACCTTCTCACATCTCATTTAGAATATCATATTTGTAGCCACCACCAAAGAATAGCCTGAAGGTACAGACAGAATGTGTGGGTTGTTGAAATATATGTTACATTATTTGGTAAATGAAATGAAATATTACTTAATTATTTCTTCGTTCTCCGAAACTTTAGTTCTATGTCTATGACCTTTCTTTAACTGAATTTCTAGATTGCTCAGGGAATGAAGGAGTAAATTTCGAGAAGATTTTAGTCCGGAAGCTACTCAACGATTATGATACGTCTGTTCGACCCTCCAAAAATGCTTCGGCTGCACTCAACATCACTTTTGGACTGGCCCTTACACAAATCATAGATGTGGTAAGTAATACTTACTTTTCTAAAAAAAAAGATAAATTAATATAGCGTAAGTGGAGTGGAATATTCTTATCCTTATCCTTTTTCTATACACAGACAATAGACATATTGTAACTTGTAACTGTTTACATTTGTATATTTTACAAGTGGTCTTCCCGTTGTGTGTTGTTTTATGGATTTAGCGTTACTCCTTTTTACACAATTTCCCATCAGCCTCGTTTTCCTTCCACTTGCAAAAACTAATTTCATTAACTCAGCACTTGTAGGGCGCTACTTGCCGAGTTACATACACAGCACAAATGTGTGCTTTTACTTTCTAAAAACGCGAAAAATTACTTTTCCTTTCGCAGAAAAATGTAGCTATATGTTGTTATGTATAGAGGATATATATACTTCACTTGCATAAGTATTATGTAATATATATGAAAAAGCGTATACTACAATGCTCACTGAATTGTAAATTGAGGACACTCTTTGTTCCTTTCTAACTCAATGGGATAATAGTAATCTCACTTTTGCACTCAAGTAAGCACATTACATCTTTACCCATCTCATATAGCCAAAGCTACTTTTCTGCACTTTTGGAAAAAATTCATTCACAAGCTCAAGCAGAAACACTTGTAGTTTTATCTCTCCCCATTGGAAATACATGTGTTCTTCAAGTATTTTGTTGTGTCGCTCACTCTTACTTTAAAATCAATTTACAAACATTTTAGTGAAAGTTGGACATAAAACTCTTTTACTTTATCATTTCCACTTGTAAATATTACTACTACTTTATATTATTGATAAATTTAATGGCTTGACTCAAGCATTTATAAATTCCCTGAACCCATTTTTATTCATTCCGGATTTACATTCTAAACATGGAAATCATCGAATTCGAACCGAATTTGAGAGACTCATTCACGGTCTAGCTTTGAATAGTTAAGCACATTTTCGTTAGTTGGTGCAAATAATTTTTAATGGAAATGTATAAAATCAAACCAGACTGAAAAGCACTTTACCCACTTGTCATTGTGTGTGGGAAATTAGCCCTTCTCTCCTCCTGTTGCTGTCCTAGTTTTAGAACATTTAGTTTAATGAGAATGTTAATATTGTAATTAAATCAAGAATCCTAATGCAGTGAAGTTGCAACAGATTCACGAGAATCCTGTTGTTTCTCTGTGTTTCTTTCTAAAAAGTTTGCAGTTTGCAATATGCAGAAGCAATATAACAGGTTAGACTCTGCAGCTGCACAAATAAAAGAAAGTAAGGAAATTCATTAGCATATCTCTGTAGACAAATGCATATTATGCATAATATGTCATCCGAGTGGAACAGAGTATTCAAAAAATGCATATTATTAATAAAATATGCAGAAATTATATAAACCTACGTGTTAGTGTAATTTAATGGGCAAATTAGAACCGAGATTTAATTTTCACTATCAGAAGATTTCAAAGAATGCCGAATGGGGTGTATTCGGTCCGCTTTAACAAGAAGGTAGGTAGAAACCGTGCTTTAAGCAATGGCCATGAACAAACAATGAAATATATCATATGAGTTTGAACTTTAATTATTATGTGATGAAGTAGCTGTCGACAATACTATCTCGTGTTGTTGATCTGTGTTTCAAATAGAGTTTGAAGTATTCCACACAGTTTTCGCCAGAGCTCATTATTTTTTATTGAGAAAGAGCAGAATAGCTTGTGAGAAAACGTTATGAAACGTGGGTGGAAATTCTGGAATTGGTGTCGAAAAGGATGATTTGTGTGCTGATAATGATGATGTACATTCCTTGAGGTCTATTATGAATGGAAGTTTTTACTTTGTGGCATCAAACATCACCTGAACTCATTAAAGAAAGCTATTAAAGTACTTTCATGTAGGAAAGCGTATAGCAATAATTATTTGTTGGGGAGAAAGTTTGCCAAAGTTTGGAAAACCAAATGCAGTTTTCTCACTTAACAATAATAACCTTCTCTTGGAAATGGAGCAGAAGGTGCGTGGTCAAAACCTAGTTTTTCATTTGCCGTCTGAAGAGTTGTATGAAGTTACTTGAAAAGTGGCACTTTCCACATTTGATTAGCTTTTAGGTCTTAGGTACTCAGTCACCACGACGGAAACAGATACTTCGAAGTTTGAAAGTGATTTGATGAGTAAGACGAAATAACATGATGTGAATGTACATGAAGTAAATTAAATTGCATTCTCATTGCCAGTTACAAATGATACTATCTAGAAATGTTTGTGGGCTCCAGTTCGGGGAAAGTTTGGACCATGTTTTCATCTTTTTTTGCTCGGAGTTTTTTTTGGCAGAACTCTGTTTGGGTTTAGAAACCTTTATTCGAGAATCAGAAAACCAGCCATAACTTCTTGTAGACAGTTTTGTAGTTTTTAGCAAATCTATAAAAAAAATTCTAAACCGAAAGATTCAGTTCGAACGCTCACCAAAATTTTTATACAAAGAATTTGCATCCCTGGTGTATTTCTTGTTTTCTAATAATTCTCTTTGGTTGGACGTAAGGGGTTTAATAATTCGGGCTTCTCCAATGCAATGAGTATATATATGTACATGCTTTTCCAAACTATAGTATCGTACAATACGTATATGTGTATGGTATTATATGGTGAAGTAGTAAAATGAAAAGATTTTCCATTTTGGTGAAATCAATAGAAGTAGGATAGAAATGACTTTCCTTGGCATGCAACTACTTTTGACTAAAAGTATTGCTTGAAAAAAAATGTATCTGGACTGAAAACGCATACCATGATTATTGTCGTCTGTCGTACATAACTAAAAATAATCATTCGCAGAATTCTACACAACGAAAACTTTTAAAGAAAAACGTGATCTATGGTAAATAGTAGACAAACCAATGTAAGAACGAGCTCCATACTGTATGTATGAGCCTTTCTTTAACAAGCACATTTAGTCTTTGATACTAAATAACGAATGCATCGTGCATCACGTGTTTCACAACCTATAGTGACAGCAACGTCAACCCCTATATAATTACAGTGGTATACAGCATTAGTAATCGTTTTATAGTGCCCATTTCATCGTTCTCTTCCAGAGAACACTTTTGCAATTTTTCGTTTTTGCTTACGGTGACATATCTCAATCTGGCTTTTGGGATAAGTACATACGGCATTACTCGCAATTTATCCATGTTTAAGTTTACACAAAGGAGATTTAACTTCCCCTCCACAAAAATATTGTTGCATGCAACTTGCAAGAAATGCAATATAGATAGCTTAAGGGATTTCAAAGCTTCTCTGATGGCAGCAATAAACAGGGCATTACCAAGGCTGGAAGGAAACAAACTTACAAAAAATCCATACACTTGTCTTCTCTCAGAAATTTTCTCAAGTTTTCCACATCATGCATTTATTTCTTACTTAATCGCAATGCATTTTACTTAATCGTAGTGTATTGCAGTGGAAGAGAGTTTAAAGAATTATTCAATACAACATAGTAATACTTAAAGATTTGGTTGAACTAGATAACTCTCTGGCTTACCATTGTTGAACAAGTGTCTGCAGTGCATATAAAAACCTGATACCGATATGCATACAAATTGTATGATACAATTACCTAATGAACGTACAAAAATATGGTTCTAATATGGAAATTTGTAATCCAGGTGAATGAGGCGATTACTTTTTCATTGTTCCGATGCTTATATCGTGATTTACTATATTACTCAGATTTTCTCTGTTCCTTCTTATCACCTAAGTATAGTATTTTTTGTAGTAGTAGCGTTTGGTGTACAACTAAAGTAGTACTGAGTAAGCAGGTGAAAACTTTCACAAAAACCTTGTCTAGGTCTTTGCATGTATGCTAAACTTCCCACCCAATAACCCATCAAGGTCTTAATTTAAGTAAATAGAATGCTAATACTTTCAGTTTCGTAAGTTCTTAAAGAGGTTTCTCGATGCTTCAGCTTGGTAGGTAAAATTAAATACTTCTAGTTGGTTTGACTTGCATAGCTTCGATAAGTCTCACTAAAGGCACTGTATCTGATTTAATATTTGACATGCGAATGAGGATTTATCTCACCTTTATGATTTCAAAACCAATGATGCTTTTGAGGTCTGCCAGAAATGTAATACTGAATACGCCGAAAATTGCAAAACATGGTACAAAATGTCTACTTCCTATGCATTTACTAGAAATGACTCTGCTGATGTTTAGAATAAATCACATGAAATATTTTTTGTTAAAACGTCCACACGGCCAAGCTTGGTGTGACCAATAGGACCATTAAGAGTATTCTTGACAAATCATGACTAAGTAATTATTATGGAAAACTGTATTTAGTGTTTCTTGAATAGCATCCAGGGAAATGGATTCATCAATAATAATGCACCGTCCAAAAGATGAACTTTTGAATATAATATGACGTAACAAAATGATAAAAATGAATAACCAGATATCTGGCAACAAATGTCTCAGTTTTCTTTTTTTTTTCTTGATACTATTTCAATGATTAATTTTCTCGTGAGAAACTTCTTTTTAGCTTTTTTTAGCAGAATAATAAAACAACTGAAAACAGAAACTGTCTTGCGAACAATCGACAGCACAGTACAATATATTATACATTTTTTTGTATTTATTATTGTAAGGACAGTATTTTAGCAGATGGGTGGACAGATAGTTGGATTTGCAAAGTTTCCATTTCATTGAAACAGCAAACTAGCAGAGGGCCATGTAAATGAATGGAATCCTCCAAGCTTTGTTTATTTTACTTACTAGTCGCAGTCACTGTTGAGTGTGTAGAGCATACTCCAATTGCTTCTTCTAATGTATGTAGATGTAACTATATATTAGTTTAAGAATAGATTGGATGGAAGAGAAAAGCACTCATGGTATCACAGCCTATAGTCATAAAAGTAACAAAAATTGGATGCAACAACTGCAAAAAAGTGCGGACTCTCATCCTCATCTTAACATCAGAAAGGAACATGCAAAAAGAGCCTCCATTCAACTCTCACTCACTCAGCCTAGATTGTTTGTGAAAGTGGGGGAATGCAAGAGGAAGCGACTGTGTTTTATATATATTCGAAGGGATAAGTAGATGATGATTATTAGACCCCGGATTTAGCTGTTTTTATATATTTGGCATCGGTAACTGTATGGTAATTTCCTTTTGGATGTGCACGATATAGATGAAAATAGGGTCTTTTAGACCAGTTTGT
>JAANSM010000024.1:0-85563 GCA_036850725.1 Orchesella villosa | reverse complement strand
CCTGCTCCTTGCCAATATGCTCACAAGCTCGCCTACCTCACCGGCCTGAACTACGGAGGACACGCCAATGCAAACTTGAGCAATCTTCTTCATTTCTTATAAACTGCGACTTGTAATCTCATATTTCTTTTTTGTTAGTATTTTTGTTACATCAGTTAGTTTTGTTATTTTGTTGAGCAGGTAGTAGTAAGACGTGAAATTATTTTTCACTCTCCACGTTTTTTATTATAGTCATATTTGTACATAAATTTTTCTATCTGGTTTTAAATAAAATGTAGGGAAGTTTTCAACTACACATTACAACTTAATTTATTCCTGGCTTTGTCTGTACTAGCTTATTTGGCATTTTTGTCTCTTGGATTCATTCCCGTGTTTTAATGTCTGCATACAATATAACTTAACATTTTCAATTGCATCGTCTTTATAAGGTAGCTGATTTCCAGGCAATTTGTTTCAAATCTTACCAACTATATTTTGCCTCCTCTCGTTAAAAAACATATCCAAACGTTTGTTTATCCTTTGAAAACAAGTGGCACAGGCAAATTGATAAACCTCTAATTTTATGGAATGTACAAAGATGCAGGGACTATCAAAACCTCTCTAGTGCATTATGAACGAGTTGGGTGGGAGTCGTTGTTTGTTCATGATTATGTTTTCAAGCATTTATGAATTAAATGAAGTTCAGAAAAATAGACTTTTGTACTCCATTGGTTGACGCAAGAGAAACGTTCTTGTGAAACGTTATTTTATTGGCAGCTCACAAATACGTATGATTTCCGAGAAGATAAGATTTACAAAGATCATTTTTCGTCTTGTCATCATCATTTATAGTGAATCATTTATTCATGTAATAATTGGGTTTGTTATTTTGTATGTATCTACTAAAAATCAAAGTGATATTGACCACATATCCTGTTCGATCAACAGTGCCACCTTTTACATACTTATCTGGTGAGCACACACAATGTAGCAAATATTTATTTTATTTTGTTGTTGATGAGTGTTTCTCGATAATAAAATCTTTCAACCTAGTTAATACATCATCCTCTTAACATGTCAATAATTCGGTTTCTACCACGCTACTTATTATTTTCTTGTTACTTTGGGTTGCACAACTACTTCTGCTTTTTTTTAAAAACTAACCTACATTGTTTCGTTATAATATATAATATATATATATATGTATACGTATAATATATAATTATATACGCTTATAGACTCTAGCTGAGCCCATGAAATTTATCACAAAAATATATCAATATGGGTTTTGTAATATTATTATATGCAGTCAACCTTTCAACTGTCAAGCTCACACCGTCAACAAGAAAAAATTGATGATAATGTAAACGTTCTTCTTCTTGTCCTTCTGGGTCTAGGAAGTAAAAGACCTTAATTTTACAAGTAGTCAGCAATGTGATACATATACACACACTTCCGTGTTTAGATCGTATCAATGAATTTTTTTTCTGTATAAGGTAATATTATGCATTTTGCGCTATTTACATTTTACATCTTCATCATCATCCTAACATTTTAGGATTGATTCTTTACTTGTGTACTGAATGTACTTTCATTGAATATTATACAACATTTATGTAAAGTTCATTTAACAAAATAGCATATTGTATATATTTATATATTATATGTGTTCCATCCAAAAGAAATTCGAAAACAAGAAACAGGAAAAACAGATTTATAATAAAAAAGTTATTATGCTTGGGTATTTTTTTTCTTTTTTGCTTTATGCACACAGTTCATATTTATATCGTACCAGCAGTATAAAAAACTGTAATAGAAAAGAAATAAATCTACACGACGTTTAGTACTATAATGGTTTCCTCACGTTGACAACAACAGTCGAAAGTGCATGAAGCAAAACAAAAATTCATGAATTATTATTACTATATTGTTATTGAGTGTCGGAACACTTTTACTTGTCTTCTGAATTTACCAGTTTCTTTGGAACACATTAACAATCATATATATGTATATATTTATATACTGAAAATATAGACAAAAAATACAACAAAAAGCTGCTGCTCCGTGTGTACACATAATATTATTACATACGTGACAAAGTTCATGTTTTTTATACACATGATAACTATACATAAAAAATACAGAGTTTAGTTAATGATCGGTCGGTTTTGGTAGCGCTACTTCATACTTGGGCTCAATTCAAATATAACGAATCTACCAAACCATAAAATTTGGTTTGAAAAAAAACTATAAATGCGTAACTGAAACACCAACTTGCACAACATTACGATTTTTATATAATAATAAATGCGATTTCTCCCCAAAGAGTAAAGATTGTGGTTATATAGCGTACTTTAAGTCTATTATATATATATATATACCTGAAATCCAAAACAAGAAGGACACTTTGACATTGACATGATAATAAAAAGGCTTGTAAGTTGACCATAATGCGGAGGCTATATATGTATACACATATTTATAATTATGTAGACTCAATTGCGAATGGGAGATGAAGATAATTTAACGCTCTGCGAATGCGTTAATGTTCTATATAGTACGTAGTATTCAGTTATTGCTGGAACAGGATTTAAAACATCTCCACGGGAGTAGTTCATAGTTAGAATATTATTATGCATTTTTTTAGAGAATACATACAATTGTGGTAGAGTTTGCGTCTTGTGCCGCTACCGCCTCCTTTGGTCAGGAACGCAACAATGTTGTAATAATGACAAGGGCCTCTTTTGAAAGCGTAAAACTACATATTTAATGTAACTAAATGCAGACTGTTTGCAACAATAGCCCATTTGAGGGCTTAAATTTCGAAGCACTGGTTTCTATTTTAAACATTATAGGATGATAAATGCTGCTGATGATAAATTTGCTATGTGGTTTCCAGTATTTTTGTCATTAACACACACGGCACATGACGAATTGACGATATATCTACTATTTTGAATAAAATGTCTGTGTATCGTATAGAAAAAAAATGCATGCAGATATAGAAAAAGAAAGTTGTGAAACACACTTGTACAGTTGTAATATCTGTGAAATAGTAATAATAATCTAAAACAGTCTATTTTTGACAACTCCCTACATTGTATATATATATTTATATATTATGTATTGTGTTGTAAGCTTTATCAACTTGCTCTCTTTGAAAACTTGAAAGTTGAAGCCAAAACTTAGTAAGTTGAGAAGGTGAGTAAACGCATTACAAAACAGCGGATTTCTCTTTCTTTTTTGAAGATTTTTCCACCCCGTTTTTGTGCACATAGTGATTACTTGCAGAAGGAGGACGACTACTGGACAAGTTAGGCGGCAGATGAGGATACGAAGATGTTGAGCTAGAACTCGAAGAAGTTTTGGAACTTTTATCCTTTGACTTTTTCGAATCCCGAGATGATGAATCTTTTGAGGATTTGGAAGTCTCCTTACTCTTCGGAATTTTTAGTGTGATCGGTGCAGAAAAATAGCCATATTGATCTTGCTCACGATTACACTTGACACAAGGCCCAATTCCGGGGCAACATGGTGTGGATCCTCCTCCAGATAAATCTTGTTGTTGTTTGGATTTGTCGTATTTACCGTCATCATCAACTGAACTTACTCTTCCCTTATTAGAAATCTTTACTTTTAGACCTGGGAGTGGAACAGAAACTGGATTGTTTGTAGCCGCTGAAGAAGAGTTAGTTGTCTTGCTGGAAGAATGACTTGAGGGTTGCACTGCACTACTACTACTTCGTTTACTATCATCACGCCCAATCTTGATTTTTAATTTGTGGCTTGACACATCATTACTAACTTCAACGGGCGGAGCACTATGTTTCTCTTTGGAGCGGTGTCTCTCCTTCTTATCCTTATCTTTTTCCTTCTCCTTTTCCTTCTCTTTATGCTTATCTTTTTTGTGCTTCTTCTCCTCTTTATGTTTATGCTTGTGTTTCTCTTTCTTCTTTTTCTTATTTTTGCTACTGTGAGAATCATCGTCTTTTGTATCTTCTCGCTTTGGTGAATTACTGAGCCTGCCAGTAAAGCTATGTTGACTACTTCCTTCGGAAAACCCACTGGTAGTTTGTTGACTTAATGAAATATCTGTAGTTTCCGTCTTACTTGAAAAAACGTCACGCTTATGAATATCAGGATGCGGAGAAATCTTCAAGGTTGCTGGAATCGAGTTGGAAGGTGTGAATTCTGGACTAAATAGTGAAGCAGCTCGCGGAGCGCCACCAGAATTAACATCTTTATGTTCACTCTTGACAGGCACGTCGTTTATTGGTGCAAGTAAATCTGGGGCTTGGAACTCGGAGGAAGGATTAACTCGTCGGATGTCAGGCTTCGTTTCTGTTGACCCAAACGTGATGCCATCTGATGCTCCACTGTAGGCATTACTCGGATGTTGAGACAGATCAGGAACTTTGTTGTAACTAGTCTGCGTGCTTTCCATTGGTGGAGGAGAAAATTGACTGGGAGGATGGGGCAATCTCTTGTTGGAATCGGGCAGTTCTTCAGGAGAGAATAGTGAGTTTGTTATTAATGGCGGTGCATAATTGTCAGTTCGAGGTCGTTTGTTGTTTGGAGCGGCTCCGGAACTAGATGAACTCGAGTTCCCACTGGATGAGGATAAAGTGTCAGCATGCCGTCGTTTCCGCCGGTCCTCAATTGTCAAAATGTTGGAGTTACTGCTACCATAACCTGAGTTAAATTCACCAGCAAAATCGTTTGAATGATACTTAGCACCCAATTCTGACTGACTGTTTTGCCCTAATGTGCTACCTGGTGGTCTGAATGCGTTTTTGGAAGGCACGTGTGATTCACCAACTCCCGGAACACTTCCTCCGGCTAAAAAAAGTCACAAACGCAAATCTTTAACTATTTTTCTGTTTTCACTAGGTTACTGGTTGAGTTTAGTTAATTCAAGAAACTAACCTGTGCTCTTGGAGCCCACACTCTCATTATTGTTCCCATTAGTCGCCACAGGCGCACCATGCGATGCTGCTCGTTTAGCATCTGATGGTGGCATAGTCCGATGCCTGTTCATATCAGTTGGGTCCATGGACCTGGAATCCATGTATGGGTTTTTCTGATTTGAGCTTCCACCAGACCGTTCAATATCTTGAGCTAAGTACGGCATGTTGTGATGCGCTGAACCACGTGCGTCGCCAGACGGTTGTGAAGAGGAGCTGTGTGACTGAGGCATTCCAGGGGCACTGGAATGATGTCTACCGTCTACATTCACAAGAAAAAATAGAAATAATTAAACTACAATTGAACTTTAAAAAAAACCTTTGTAAACGCAAATACCACGCTTACCAACTACTTTGTCATGAGGTCTGACATGATTTTGTGAATGGTGCATACCCCCCGAGGAAGGCCCTTCACGTTTCATGCCAAATTCTGGACGTGCCTGTAGATATTAGATTAGAATCACTGTAGAACAAATACGTACATATAATTTCAACTGAATTTTAAAATCTAAATAAACACTTCACACACCTCACCGCCATACGGCTTTTTGACGTGGGATTGAGAAGAGTGAAACATAGGTTGATTTGGATTTTTCACAGCTCCTGGAGGAACCTGATTAGGAGGCATTTTTGGTGCACCAGTAGGTGGCATGTGTGGAGGCTTGGACGGATTATGAGCCTGCATATTTTTCATTGTTGAGGATGATGAATATGGGTGTCCCGACGCAGAACTGGATCCTGGAGGTTTGGAATGTCCGCCATGCCCATGATGTGCTTGGCTACTCCCGGACGAAGGCATTCCTGGCCGACTACCATGTGGATACTGGCCATGAGCTACGTTTTGTCCGTGACCATGTGGATATGGTTTTTGCGGATGTGGAGGATGATGTGGATGGTGTGGATCCTTGACGCTCCCTGGAGGCATCCCTGGATGTGGAGGTTTTCCTGAGGCGGAGTGGCTTGACGGGTGGGGATGCGACGGATGTTTGTTCCCACTGCCAGGCACTCCTGGTGGATGGTGACCAGACGGCTTTGGCAATAGATGATGAGGAAAATTTGCACCAGGTGGTAGCTTCACTTTGCCAGGATGTCCTGGTTGTGAGCTACTAGGCTTTTGATTAACTGGTCTTTTCGGTGACGGAGACCTTGACCTATTGTGAGGTTGACCGGGACTGGAGTCAAACCCATGGTATGGTACATTTGTTAGCGATAATGATGATGCCGAAGCGGCATTAAGGCTAATAATTTTCTTCTTCAAACGAGATGGTGACTTATTAAAAATTTGAAGGAAGTCGGTAGTAAGTTTTTCTAATAACTCTGTTGTCACCGTATCATCTACATACCAAAACCAATCTTTCCCCTCTTTTGACCTAGGAATTTCCCAACTAGACCATTTACAAGCTAGATGTATACATACACATGCTACCACAGTTGGCTTGTACTGCAAACACATAGTCGTTAAATGCAAACTGTTTGTCGCCATGAAGTAGGATGTCTGCGCTAGATCTTTACTTGCTCGCACCAGTTGACAGCATTTTACGACGTGGGTATGCGGATGATCTATGGCCACATCGAAACCCAACGTTTGGAGCAAAATGTTCTCATTCATCACAAGCTCCGCAGACTGCTCCAGGTATTGCTAAAATATTTCAATTTTAAATGAATATTTTCGTAAATACATTCTGGAAACCGGACTAGACCTCAGAATGTATCAATATTCTACCTCTGATTTCGTATCAATCTGTGGCTGATGATCACGGTGAAGGCAGTAGTGTGCGACTTTGATCACATGTTCCAGCTTTCTCGGTTGCTCCTCTACCTTCGCAGCTAGAAATATTGAGGCAGCAGAAACAGCATTCCGATGGAACTGTGTGAAGGAGTGGAACATATAGAAACGATGCATGTACACAATCGCTGTGTTTATGCAAAGTTGATTCCTGTAACAACATTGAAAACATACAGATGAAACAAATACAACTTAACTACCTTTTCCTCAATAGTTTTACTCATTTTTAAAATTCAATTCAATCCAAACTTACACTTGGAGACGTTGCCCAATATCCTGAATAAAATTGGCGGATTGTTGGCGATATGTTAACTCCTTATCAGCGTCAATCCCACTTTTGCGACTAGGTGTGGTGTCCAGCCTCTCCTTGACGAAGTACCATCTATCCGGATCCGATCTATTGAGCCCAGTGGAGTCATTGACACTGCTGAGCCCATCTTCGGAGAGGACAGATGGGGGGAGTGCTGATGAAGTTATTTGTGACGACATCACAACTCCTTCAATCTCACACCTCAACTTATCTACAAGGAAATAAAAAATGTTTGGATTACCCCATTGCTTTCTTTCTCTATCATTTCTTTGCTTCAGTACACATTAAAACGTCTCAATCTCATAAAACCATTAGCAAACAATGATTAAATTACTTCCGCTACCACAAACTTGAGTCAAAGTCACGTCGCAAAGTGAGTCAATTAGTTAGTTATGAGTGAACTAGCGGATTTCAAGCCTTTTTCTACGGTTTATGGAACTCGTGAATCACAATTGAAGCGTAAGAGCACATATGTAGGAACGTCGCTAGACAATGCATTTCTCGATGCTCAGCTCTTGTGTATTTTTCTCTGCAATTCAAAAGGATAGCTAGCAACGCAACGCAACGAAGTGGAGGGGTTCCATAATTCCATGTAAATTGACTATTGACTCATATGCAAATTTCGTTTTCACTTGCTCCATACGTTAAAATGTCATTCATTTACGTCGTGAAAATCACCGCGTATCCTAAACAATTGTAAATTGAGTTCCAAACACACTGAAAGTTCTCCGAAGTACTAAAATTATGTCAGTTTTTTGTTCATTTTTTTCAACACTGCACAAATCACACTCTAGTTCCCTCTCCTCTGAGCATTTTCCCATTCGTCTTCGATCAACTATGAATCAACTTTGTGCATGGAATCGAGAATTAGTCTTTGTTTCAGTGTTTCATATAACGTACACAGAGTTTCCATCAGTTTTTGATACTGAAGCTCCTTTTTTTCCCACAATTTCAATGTAACAAAACACAATACTTTATTTTGAACAACATAGATGTATATATAGTTATTTTTTTCAAAAATTTAAGAAAAAATCTTACCGTGCTCGATGTAAAGTTTGTATTTTTATCCATACGCGAAATGCTTGACGCTTGGTGGCTCTCTTCATGTGATTAAAGTTGATTGGCTAAGTTTTTATATTAAAACGAAGCTTTTTTTTGAACAAAATGCTCTAGTCCAAGGACACCATTGACGATAGAGTGCGGAGATGATATTTCGTTAAGGAAACCGTACGCACGAAGCGATTAACTTTTAGTTGACAATTTCACACCTTTTTTCTTCCTAAGTACATATTATTTTCTAGTTAACTTGACGCCTCCATTTCTTCACAATCATACATAAACGAAAGGAGGAATGGAACCGAATCCTGGTCTACATATATTACTTTTATATCCTATCACCCCCAATACACTGCAACTCATAATGGTTATGATATTACTAGAACAATTATAATTATGAATATTATTTAAGCTCACACAAACTTGAGATTCCCTCATAATAATTTACATTGATAACTCATCTACTCAAGGTAAGAGGGTTCATTTGATGGTTCACTGAACCCAAAATGCAAAAACGTAAAAATCAACCGGATTGGTTTTTAGCAATTAACAATTAAGGTATATTTTTTATACTATACTCCACCAAGTTTTGAGAGCAGCAGCATCATGATCACAACCACCATCACCAGTTACGGACGGTAAATTGTTCACACTGCTTTTACTAAAAATATTTAAGGATTAACAAAGTGCCCACGACGGATTGTCCAATCCCGACGAAACTTAAGTACTGCCTGACAAGCAAATCTTTAAGTACTAAATTTCAACCTTTCTAGCTTCTCGTCATCATGTTTTACATTAATTAAAGCGGCATCATCATCAACTCCTCCTCCTACACCCCAGTGTAGTTTCAGTAGTTTGTAATATAAAAACGAATTCTTTTTACTTTCTAGCGCAACATCATCAAACTTAAGAAACCGGAATAGAACCAACAAAATTGATATTTTAAATTGTATGGTAACCGACTACCAAACCCAATATCTTCCACTTGCCTAACTGATTGAGTGCGTGGCTTAATTGCACACAGTGTGAATCAGAAAAACAATTTATTAACCAGAATACAGAAAATAAATCCGGAGTGAATATTGAATATAAAAAAATAGTAGAAATAATAATAAATAAATAACAAATTATACGTTTGTTCTCCTTCCCCTCCTAATATATTTAACCTAGCTAATACTACAACTTAATTAACACTAATAAACTACTTAATTTATATAGGCGGTTTTGGAGATTACTTTTTAAGAGGTAATAAATACAAGATTGGCAAGCGGATCCCGAGTAGAGTTGTATGTGTATGTGAGTTTTTATTTGGAACAGTTATAGTTATTGAAACCCAGAGATTGTACTCATGATAATCACACAAGGTGTTTACTTACGGTGTGTGTATCAAGATATATAGAATTTGAGAGAGAGAAAGACAAATATAATACAGTAATTGAAGCAGTGAAACGGTGTAGATAGTCTTAAACAATTACTAAAAATAAAGATGCAACTGGTCAAAAATTTGGTTGTTGTTAGATATATTAATATACATGTAAAATGTCAACCCAACTGCAACTATCCAAAGTCGTCGTGTGTATTTTCTTTCTCTCTCTCTCTCTCTATCACTCTGATTTTCACCATTTCTAACCTTACCTTACATGTATTCAGATGGACGGATTGGATTGGTGATATAGGAGCATTGGCATTAGCATTTTTGTACTAGCTGCATTACGTTGTAGTATTATATCTGTCTAAATGTGTAGAGATATACATATATTTTATGGATATATAAGGACTACTTAGGTATGCAATGTATTCATATTGAGACCGTAAGAAAGCCGTAGTTGTTCTCTGTTGGATTATCGTTGGTAAGTCTCCTTCTGCTACCCCTTTTTCGCCTAAATCTTTGCAGACTACCTTGTAATAGTGATGCATGATGAAGTTATGCAGTGTGAAACCCAGCAGCAGCTGAACAAGAAGAGAGCTCCTCGTTCAAAAATGGAAGCAAGGAGTCCAACATATTCCCCTTTGATAGCGTTAGATGACGCCATACTCGTTAGAAAGTTGTAGTGAGAGTGTGCTCCTAATCTAGATTTTAAAAAGTTATCATTAGGACGTTTGAAAACGTAATTTAAGGGCTCTAATAAAAATTGTAAGTGATTTGGGGGAATCTGCAACAAATTTGTTATTTATCGGTTCAAATACCCTGTAAATATTATGATTTTTTATAGACAAACATTTCATAGTATCGAATTCCACGAAAAATGCATGATTCATTCCATTGTCTATTTCATCACGTACCTACTTACTTACAACTTACTACGATCCATAGCAAAACACAGAGAGAGCTAGCTCATTGTAAGTTGGAAGGGGCTATTTTCATAGTGGTTTTTTTTCGTAGTAACTTTGTCATTGACTATATATAATGCTAGGCATATTGTCCTATATACCTTGCAATAATGTACTTTGCTCCGCACTTGGACCAGGATCTATCATACATTGTACAATGGTATGCTTTACTTGAGCTGAGGAATAGTTTGTTGAAGGAAGTCAAGTCAAGTCATGCATTGCAAATAAGGATGGTAGAGAACTGATGTGGAGAAGACCTTTACCAAGGTTTGTGGTATCTTCCGTGTGTGTATATGTGCACATTCTAAATTCTACAACGCACACATACGACGTATTTTTTATTGATGAATTTGTATGGGAACGAGAGTGATAATGATTGTGATTTTCATGAGATCATGTTGCACCTACATGAACGAACCCAATGACGTCTCTCTCCATATAGGTTTATACTAAATGCGTATATATGGAATGTGCACGTGGTTTACAAATCAACACCTAGTCCAACTCCAGATAGTTTTGGAAGGAGACGAGATCACATCATGGGAAAAGGTGCTATGCTGCTGACAACAAGTTGAAGCGGAAGTCTACTACTGCGCAATATAAAGTATTTTGCACACTACGCCGTTTTATGATGTTGATGGTTTCGTGCTGATGATCATGATAACATTGATAACAAAATAATGTGAAAATAAGAGGAAAATGCAATTTTTCTTTAAAACTTTACTGAACTTCTTTTATTGATCCTGAACAAGCAAAAATAGTTTCGTCGTCGTAATACTCGTAGTACAGCAGTAGAATATAAGAATTTCCGTAGTTTATAAAAACAGTGTATTAGATAGCAGTATCTGTCGGTAAATATATATGTGGCATAGACATATATATATATATGTATATCGTGGGCTCGTGAGACATTATTACCAAGAATAATGCGAAATTTCATCTACTTTTTTTCATTTTCACTACGTTTTCACCACATGTTCTGAGACTATCAAGTATTTCATACATGGTTTCTTAAAGATTATTATATTGTCAGCTCTGCTGACAAAAATAAATGTCAACGTCCATTTATCATAAAGATTTTAAATGGTATTTTAACGTAAAAGTTAGTTTATCCATTTCCTCTACGTTTTTACTCTTTTGTTTGACCCTCATTTTCCCTGTATATTTTCGGCTAACTCATTTCTTCTTCATTATACCATGTTATATATTAGTAGCATTTATGTACTAATAATTTTTTTGCTATAAAACTTACAACTACGGGACATTATGCTTTTATATGCTACTAAAATACAAAAGAACTATTGAAAACATGGCATCGTAAAGCACGTCTTCATAATGAGCAACCTGAACTCAATAATAAAAAAATCTGTAATCACAGATAACCCCACAGTTAAAAGGTTATTCTCCAACTTATTCATTTTCATATCATTTCCTTTCCATAAATTTACCACGTTGTCATGCATCATAAGTGCGCTTGAACGTGGTACACATATAAACTAGTATTTCAAAACGTTGTGGTTGCAAAAGTTTTTTTGCTCCCACTATCCATTTCAAAGCAATCCAACAATTGTGCAGTAGCTAAAGGCAATCATGATTCGTTGATTGATCCACAAAATGATTTTTGATTCAAAAGGCTCACCTCACTTTCTCATTGTAACAAGTGAAATGGAAGTAATATTGTCAATTGTCAACACTTCCATTAGGACTGAAAATGTTTTTAAAACAGTGAAAAGCCCATTATTTCATTTTAGATTGGACTATTTTTTGTCTACATTCCAAAAGTCCTACTAAACAGATCTAATATATTTTTTCTTTCTAAAGATTCACAGTTCACGTGGCTGCACTGAAAGATTCAAACATATTTTTTTTCTCTAGAAGACAAACCCGTAAAAAATTCAGTAAACTGCTGAAATAAAATATAAACATACCTTACGCTACGCTGCACAATGATATTACCCACCTGTTGTTTTTTCTCTGTTCCTTTTCGATTTCAACGTCATTTTTAATACGAAAACACAACCTAATAAAATATTATTACTTTTTATAGCTTAAAATACCATCAGTCAAGTGTGTGAACGTAATAATAATATAACATAATACCTCTAAGGAAATGGTGACTATATAATGCTTTTTTTTACTTATTATCTCAACAACAATGTTTCATTATTCGTTATACCATTAAACAACACAACACTACTGAAAAAAATACTAATAATGTAATAACTGCTTAAAAATATTCTTCGTTGCAATAGTTTAATACAGGATGGTTCTCACGTTAGTATATACCGGGCTTATTTAATCTAAAACAATGTAAGAAATAATAGTTGCTTCCCGGCTTTTTTACTTAGGTCTCTTTTGGTTTGTGTGTGCTATAAAATAACGCAATATATCTGAGTACTTTCTGACAAACTTATTGTTAGATTTACCGGGAGTATAATATTTCCATAAAAAACTGATTCGGAAGAATAGTCAACGATGAACGAGGCGAAGATAAATATTATGTTAGTTGTATGTAGTACAGCATTAATTATTGTTTAAAAATATCATGGTAATCGTGATCAACTTTGGTGATTACAATGTGTCTATAAATACTTTCAAAATTAGATTATCATTTATATATATTAAACTGCTGGGACTTGCATTTACTTGTTACTGAAGACATCATTACGCGATGTGCTACCAAATTTGAGGCAATATAAATTATTCTACTGATTACTTACTACTACCGAGAATCTCAAAACGTAATAATGTATATGTTTGCCTCAAAAGGTGCACTCGAATCAATGAGGTTTAAAAAAGATTATTACTTATTCGTTGATCGAACGATTAGCGTGATTAGCGGAACAATCAGGATTAAATGTTGAATGTAGCTTTCCCTACGAACTACCTGGAAGCTATAGAGCTATTTTGCTTAATTAAGTTTGTTTTTTAAAAAGAGTTCGTTGCCGTAGTACATCGTACTTTGAAGCGAGTGGCCGAATAAAAAAGCATGTAGCTAAAATGTTGCGTTCTTTATAAAAAGGTAAATATGTTACTTTCCTTTGAAGACTACAAAATATGGGAGTTTTTTTTAATTGCGCGAATCAAGTCTTATCGTTAACTTTTGGGATATCAGTCGTTTTGTTAGAACCTTTTACGTGCTAGGATTAAGGTTATCCACATCTCCTGTCGAACTGGGATCTTCCACTGCGGAGACAATATGTCGAGGTGACGAGTTGACAAACTTTTTGGAGTACTCTAGTTGCTGCTGCTCTTTCCACTCTTTCTTTGCTGGTGTTCGCTTTAGTTGCCCGTCCCAATCTAAATCCACGAGTCCACCTTTCCGTGCAATGAGGGACTTTACCTATAAACAAAAAATAAAAAGTAATACATAAATCTCCCAAATTAAAATTGGTTATATAAAGAAACTAGTGTTTATACAAACGAGAACTTACTCTATTAGCAAAGTCCACCGCAGACTCTCCTGATTTACGAGTCATCGGGGGAAGGTACCAAACATCACAAACAATCGCCCAAGAAGTCATCATCATGTAGAGATACTGAAGCATTGAATACTTGCTGGAATCCCAGAATGGGTCACCAAATCTGGCATCGTACTACAAATCAAGGAAATCAGTCAATCCATTTGATCTTTAGAAACGAGCTTGTCACGAAGTTAGATTATACGTTATGCTATGTTAATACCTTGATAGCCACTGGATATATGACTCCTCCAACCTCAAACGATCCTTTCTTAAATTGCATTACTGCACTGTTGTTAATACAAGTGCCCTCGGGGAAGATCAGAATTGGCAGTTTGGTTTTATCTTCAACGTGTTCTTTCAAACTGCAAGTGAAATAATAGAGATTTAGAGATGATTTATTGACATGAAATAGCTCTCCAAGCCCAACGCTTTTTTCTTGACTACTGGAGGATGCTTACCGTCTAGCAACAGCCTCACGATCCTTCATTTCCGACCTCTCAAACCAAATGTGAGATGATGCTCTCGCCAAAGCACGCTGGAGTATTCCTAGAAATCCACCATGACGCTGTCCAATCTGAAAGGGGTAGTAAAATAAAGCTAAAGGAACTTGCTTAGCACACAAACAAGTAATTTGACATTGAACAGAAAGCAAAAGCAAACACAGAATTGAGCACAGAAACATAAAGTGTAAATTACTACGAAAAAAATTACGTGTTAGCATTAGAACATGAAATAAAGACGTGACATAATATCCTAAATATCTCTAGCGTGCATTATTAGTGAAGCAAATGCAAGTTTAAATAAATAAAAAATGAAACAGTACTTGGTAATTTACCATATCATAACAGTTATCAACTGCCAACACTACGACATCAATTGGAGAGGTGTGATTCGCAACGCAAATACCACCACCTCCCTCAAACCCTTTAACAATCGATCCAGACTCGTCAACAATTGCACCTGGACAGAAGGTAGCCAAGGGTAGCATTAATTAGTAAATTAAAAATGCAAAAATATATAATTGTGTGTTGTCATGCACTATTAGCCGACTATGCAATAAAAAGCGTGATGGATTGCAAACCTCCAGGTTGGTTCTCATAGTCGTGATGAGTGATAACGGCAGAAATGGACCAAGAAAACACTTCGAACGCTTGCAGGGACACAATATTGTACAAGCGACGCCTTAGCACACCATAGCGTTTAGGAATGGAGCCAACTAGGGCTGTTGCCATTGTAAGAAACACAACCTTTAAAACACAGCGAGAAGATCCATTTATACATAGCAATTACAACACTCATTATAGAAAATTAATTCAAAATAAAACAATCACAAATAATTAGTTAAAAGGACCAACATTTGAAAACAAAATACGAATACTTTTTTTATGTACATATTGTGTAGGGATGAATCATCCAAGAGCACACAGAGTCAAGAGTCAATGCAAAATGCAAACCTAAAGTACCAAGTGTCGCGTTTGCCTATTTACTGTCGGTAGTTATTTACGAGGCAGATACTTGACAAAATCACAAATGTAGTTTTCAAAAAAGTACTTAGCACACATGACACAAGAGCTTGAGCTTCACAGCAGCACAGCGACAAGAAATGCATGAAACCCTTCAAAGTTTTCTAACCAGTGCGAATGTCGATTCACAAGCGAGGATCCCCACATCAATTGGTGATGTATGATTCGCTACACAAATCCCATTTTGAATTGGCTTATTATGATTACAGTGATACGTTATGATTGCGGAGAAGGCTCTAGCGAGAAGTCGAAAACAAAATTTTGAAGCCCAACTGTTTAACGACCTTTTCCTTGCCGTGTCTGGAAGGAGTCCAATGAGGAACGTCAACGACATCAGAGTTAAAGTCTAGAAGAGTGACGCCCACATATATTTCTAAAAGAATTTCACCTTGGCATTCTTTAATGTACAACAGATTTGTTATAGGATCCAGTAAACTTGTCAGTAGGGACAATTATTCCAGGTTTTTTAACTTAGCAAGTGGGCGCTTTTATGTAAATGTTATGACAACGGTTGGATTCATGCTTCTTGGAGGTTTATGCTTGGAATTTAATTCTCTACTTAAATTATGGTATACACTTTGTCACACTAAGCTTACTAACACACTTACCCCTAAAAAGCAGATGGTAACTCGGAAAGGCAGCATAACAAAATAGCGAATGAAGAATCCAACCAGCCAAATCAAACTCAAACGCCAGGAAATAAACTCATAGTGTCTGTTGGTTCGGGTCAACAGATTCCATGACTGTAAGGTAGGAAAAGAAATGACATTAAACTTGAACTGACTGATTATCTACTTCATTGTAAAATAAAGAAAAGTTTGAAACAATAGAGCTACCTTAAGTTCTTCTGCAACAAAACGCTGTGTAACCTGATCCTCAACGATAGCTTCAATTCCGTTTTTCACAAAGTGAAAAATGTCAGAGAGCTCAAAATCAGACTTACAGTCCACAGGGCTGTTTAGATCAGACTGATCCTGCAAAACAAATAGTTTAAGTTAATTGCTCTTTATATCCTTTTACATTTGAATACTTTGTGAACAGAGTTGTTTGCTTTGAAATTCTCACATCATCGTCGGATAACTTCAAAGAAGACTGTCGTCTATTCCGTAGCTCCATCTCTTCCGGCGAATCTTCCAGTTTGACAGCATTTCCGTTGGATTTTGGACCTAGACTAATAACTTTACTAGAAACATCCTCGCAATTATCCTCTTCGTCGCTCCCATATTTTTCTCGGTGGGCTTTCTCAATTCGTATCCGTCCATACTTTACGTAAAATAAAAAAATAACCATCGTCGTTATGATACAATTGACAATGTTTAAATAAAAAAATAAAATTTATTAACGACTAACAACTAAAACTCAAATTCCTGATTAAAATAAAAACACTAATAAACTTTCATCTCACCTCAAAAATATATAATAACATCTGAACATATTTCCTTCTGAAGCCAAGAGATTTTCCTAAAGCTGATAATACGTAAACAGTAATAACGAACACTGAAACAGGTCCAGTTACCAATAATAGCACCAAAATCTCCCAGGCCTCCATTTTATGCATTAATTTTGACGTCCCAACAAATCCTATTGGTAACATGGAGAGACACAAAAAAATTGTGTACTTAAAATCTTCTTCCACCCTTAAACTAAACACTTTCACTTTTAATACAACTTTTACACTCAGGCCGTTTTATAAAGCTTCTTCAATTTAGTATTACTAAGCAACGTTAAATATTGAACAACCGTGGCTAATATTTATTTTGAAATTATAAAACATTAATTTCCTCTTTGTTTATTATTTGCACTATTGACAACCAACAATCAAAAACAATAAACCGCACAGAAACTTAATGAAATATACTATCAGTTATTTCTAACTTTGAATAAAACCATGACAACTTTATGACAACACAATTATTATGTATTAATTAAGTGTACACAGAACAGTTGAGTTACAAGGTTGCAGAACAAATCTGAATCTCAATTGCATCATCCTTCCGCACAACTTTTGTCGCCGTAAGTTGTAAGTTAACACGATTTTAATTTAGCTATCAACTCTTCACTGTTTTCAGCAACAACTGTCAGTATTTGGCGTCGACGAATGAAGAAAGTAACAACGCACATGTCGACTCTTTCTCACCTCCAGAACTCACTTCACGGGAGCCCAACCTTTAAATAATATTAATGTTATTATGTTTCGTTGACCCTCCACAAACTATTCCCGCCTTTTCCCTTTAATTATCTCATTTAACTTCAAGTAAAAACCCACAACTTGATGATTTTTATCCCTACCATTTACCTAATTATTAGCAAAGCTCCCCGGTTAACCGGACTACACACACATTCTCTCCACATAAAAATAAAGAAACAAGGAGTGAAGTGAAGTGAGACAAGAAAACAATTTGAAATTAGAACTCCTCTCCCACTGATAGTCTCCTTATGATGACTTGATGTGTAAAATGAACAAACTAAAAACAGAAATGAATGAATGATTTCCTTCCATCATTATATTATATCACTCCGTCATTTTTTAGCCATGTGAACTCTGGTTCTGGTCTATATTTTCTGAGTACGCATATCATATATAGTTTTTATTACTTATGTATGTAGCCCAAATACCTTATAAACTTATAACATTTGAGTACAACACAATACAAGGAAAATATTGGTCGTTTCTTTTCTAGGTCTAGGTATTTTACTCTCTACTACTGAAATCTACAACCATAGCACACACAACACACCAGCTTTACTATCTACCACTTCTTGATATATGCCAAACAGTTTTGCCTGACGTGCTCACATTTTCCTTCCGATTGCAAGAGAGTTTGAGAGTATGAGTGTAAGGGAGTGTGAGTAAAATCTACGTGTAAATATGAATTTGATAACATATAGAACCAAAAAAAACCAAACCAACTGTAAGAAATAGTGTGCATGCACACGAAATGCAGTGCTGAGTTAAAAAAATAGAAATTGTTGTTGACTTTTCTATTGCAGAAGACAATATGAATAAGACAAACGTACCTAACTATGAATATATATACTTATAATATGAATGTCTGTAAAGTCAAGCCAGAACAATATGTGAAATTTCAGATTAGTTGGCGTTTGCTCACTCATCCAAGTCATAATATGCATAGCACATTGCAAACTTTATATATTCTCTGAGCTCATAGCAGTTTGGCACAAGGCAGAAGAGATGTGTTTGCTTTAACAAAAAAGTGGATAGTGAATCATCAAGGTACGTGGACTAACTTTACTACACGCACAAAATACACGTATCTTGTACTTTCTTACTTTAAGTGTTTTGTTGTGTGTGGTTGGTCCCATGTATTTAAAAGATGTATTGAGTCTTTGAGAGAGATATATATATGTACCTTTTCAGTGCTGCGGTAAAAAGTAAGAATTAAATGTGATTTTGCTTTTGATACGAAGAGTTTTTAAAATTTTTAATAAATGTACGCCCGACTTCGTCATATTTGTTGCTAATGACAAATTATGGTTGAGCTTTAATGTTTACAAATGATGCGTTTACTTAACAAATTGCAAAATCACGTATCTCAAAATAACAAGTTAATAGGTGACATAGGTATTTCCTATATATTTGCAATCGTTGCAGATTTCAGATGAACTTTGCATAGTTTTGTAAAGTCTGTATAGTACAGTGAACAAACAAACGTTAGATTTTATGTAAAGAATAATGCTCCGCTGAAAAATAAAAGAACTATTGGGAAGGAAGCGCACTTTGGCATTTGGCACTCCGTTGCATTACAATAGAGTGCCATCAGCTTGAAGTTTGAAGTCTTTGTAGTAGTAGCATTCATCCAATAAATGCAGCAAACTGCTTAATATCATTATTATGATTATGTATAAGATTTACATGTATACTCACCACAATTTCTTCCTTTCCTACTTCTGGGGACTCAATTCATAAGATTTTAGCGTTGTGTAAGATAGGAATTACTTGATTTCATATGCTTGCACTTTGTTTTTTGCTCTACTTCGATCGATCATTGTGGACAGCTGCATTTAACTAAAACAACATATGAAATGTTGTAATCTATTGACGGATATAGTAGGTCGTTGCATTAGAACTTTCAACTTTGGCCAAATTTTTTTTACTAATTTGTATGTACTTACGTATATGTAGGTATGCAATGCATACATTTAGTTCCCTTTCCGCACAAAATCTTACAGATTTGTTAAATTACTTTATTGCACTAATTCCTAAGGATTCGCAGTACATTTGCGGCAGGCAAGTAGCGTGTAATTAAGTTTATCTAAGAATGCATAATACAGAAGCTAAGAAATTATTTTTATGGCAAACGGTTTAAATGCCATGATCTTCAATCACATTTCTCAATAATAACAATTAGCAATTAAAAATGATGTGCAACATGAAGATTTGCTGCATTCATAAATTTGATACATCGTAAATGATTCATCAATTTCATGTGATCTGCTTTAACTTGATTGCGAAATAACGCATTCTTGTGTTGGACAGATCTGTATCAAAGACGTTGTTTCTCGCACACTCACTCATTACACAGCCAAGGCATGCCATGCTCAGAATATCAACTTTGAACACGAATGAGTCATCAGTCATTCAAAACAAAAACAAAGCGTTTTATTACACAAATTATGTATATAATGATATCATGTAAGTACGTACATAGATTCTCTTGCATATTTTTTACGATACTAAAACTGAATGGAAAACTATTGAGAGAAAAATATGATTACATTATCTTAAACGTCTACAAATTGATTACATTGTAAAAATTGATTACAATTCTAACATTAATTTCATTTTTTCTTCAGATTCAAGTCAAAATCTGGAAGTTTCCATTCTTGTGTCCACTTCCACTCGCCGCTCACACAAAATGCTATGCTAAAACACAGAAACCTCTAATCTGAGGCATGTTCGTTTTCTGTTTCTTCACTGACTGACCAGAAAAGTTTGCTGTATAATTTTTCAGTATTCAAAGTATAAGTAGATGTTGTTTCATTGTATAATTATATTAGAGAAATCATTTTCGAAGAGAATTTAATGCAAATGCAAGGGGATAAGTATATAAGCAGAATCCTTCACCCTGACTCTGATTTGATTCCAGAAGACTAGTCAAGCCAAGCATGTTTACCGCTGGATAATTAATGTGCATGCATTTTCCAAGCCGGCTTTTAAGAAAAAAAATAATGGATTGTGCATTGAAGTTATAAAAAAATTACATACATATATTATATGTACATATGTATATATATACTATAAAATGACATTCATTTCATGTTTGTTCATTGTACCCCATGTTCTTAGCAATCGTCTTCCCTACAAAACTTTTTTTATTTCCCTTATGAAGATGATCACCTCGTGAGCAATAAACAATATTACTACATTTAATGCTTGATAACCTTCAAACAGGGCAACATTGCCTAGTAAAACTTAGCTTTTCTTTCGTTGATCTATTCATACTGCCAACTATGGATAATATGCACGTATACCCATAATGTACGATCAATGCATACAACACATATATGTATATACTTATAGATTTTTTAGTTTTATAAATTGTAATATAATTGAGAGTGAATTTATACCGTGTGCATGCATTCTATGATTACTATGTGCGTGCGTGCTAACAACCGACTGAAGCTGAGAATGGGAACTAGTTTAGTAAAAAAAGACAATGATGACGACACTCTCCATATTTTTTCCTCTCAACCTGTGCTAATGATGGTTGATGATGATCATGATAATATTACTCCTCAAGGTCACACCTTTATATATGATTACATGAGGGATGCAAGCAAAATTGCAAACTAGAAAAGGAAAAAATCACAAACAAGTGACTCCGTGTACGACTAGACAAAAATGTCTTCTGGAAGTTAAATTGCAAGTACACATATAGATATGAACACCACCATACTTTTCGGATGCTCTTCTAATGACCATAATGATTTGTATTTTGTGAGTATGGAAGAGGAAGAATGTAGTGGAATGAAGTGCAATATTATATCATGATGTCACTTCCGCCCGGCTACAATATGCTAAAAAGAGATCATGTAAGTTCCTCATTTACTTATTCATACTCGCCGGATGGCGGAGCATTCTACCTTAAGTAAGGTAACAAGCGAATGAACATGCTAAATTATTATGCTTTACATTTTTCTTCCGAAGCTTCAATTCAGGAGGCTTTGACATCCGGAGTTCCAATAGGTATTCTAGTTGAACTCATATTTGTGGTGTGGTGAACATTGCACTTCAAGGTAACCTGTGCAAATCTTGACTAAGATAATATCAAAAGTTATCTCAGATCCCATACTTTTTATATCGATACCTATTTTTGAGATGGTTTAACGTATGAATGCACGTTTTGTATCGTGCTGATCTAAAATGGTTTGTAACAGCAAATATATGTAACGATTTTGCTAATCTGATGTAATATGGGAACAGAGTACTTTGACTGATAGTAGTATAATTTGCAATCGAATTGACGTAATCCCCACTCGCATGAAAACACCAATGGGAACCACAAATGGGTGATAATGTGCCTAATATGCTAAATTGAGTTGGGCTCAACTTGAGGAAAAAGACGAGAATCTAAGATTAGTGTTTACCCTTTGCTAGCAATACTGTCTACTTGAACCTTTGAGGTCTGAGCTTTTCTATGAATTTAAAGGAAAAGTCAGTAGCAGATAACTGAATGGTAATCCCAGTTTTATTGCACAAGAAAATAAATCGAAATTCTAATTGAAGGATATTCGAACTTGGGATTATTTTTAGAATATTTGGACATACCTATGTACTTACATAAACATGGAACTGAGTTTGAGTTGGCTGCTTCTCATGATGAAATGCTAATAATTTTGCTTTATCATACTTCTTTTATTAGAATAGGATGCTTTCATCATAATCATAGTCCATGTTCAATATCCAAACCTATTTATGCGCACGACAAAACAATAAAATGATGCAACAATTGATATAAAAACCAAAGTTGAAACTGGTATATACAAGTGTTCCACAAGCGAAAATTTGAATGACGGAATGGACCTAGATGAAATATATAAAATTGTGCTTAATTTGTTGGTATTATGGTACAAATAGATGGACAATGAAAGTTTTCATATGTTGTGAGTACGTACAATGCTGTATGCAGTTGTATTTTGTTTATTTTAGATGAAGAGTCAAAATAATGCGAATAATATAATATTTTTGTGGCTTAAAGAACAATGGTGAATGACTTGGGATATCAGGAAATGGAGGGAGCGGTGACAAGCTTGTTATGCAAAGATGAAAAATGCCTGTTTATCTGAACAGTTTATAAAAGTTAGACAAGTCTTATAAAACCCACTTGCCACTTACAACTTGGTATCTCCGGTACCGCAGATACGATCTGTGACCAAAGTTGACTTGAATACATCTTACTTGCATGCATAATATTCTAGGTATTTGGATTTGGTAACGAGAACTGAAATACAAGAAAGATATTTCTTTTTTGGTACTTCAATCATGCCCTTTGTTTGTCAAATCTTCCGTTTTCAAACACTGATACCATTATTGACAAAAACAACTTTTTAAAGTGTAAAGTTTAAACTAAAGTATGATGAATGTGGGTTGTATGGATGATGGAAGACCTTATTTTTTTGTCATACATTCCTTGATGTTTCATCATATTACTACTTATGTACATGTGCCATGAATCAAAACTTCGGTTAGCTCAGAGATACTAGTAACAATGCACACTGCATTCTTTTTACAAGATAAAGGGATGGGTCATGATACCTTTTCAGTTCCATATTTTTTGACAATGAAATCAGTTCAAACTTCGAATGCATGAGAGTAATATATGAAAACAGTCGTTCCAATTCTAATCCAATATTCTTTAGTAAAAACGTCGACGTACATATTATACACAGCTTGCTGTACTACTTTAAGCAATCCTTCGTGTCCCGAGAAATGACTAATTTTGTTGTGGCATTGTAGCTATTGTGTTTTTATAAGATTATTTGCTTCCGTTGAACCGGTTGAACTAACTAAAAGGAGCTTATGCATCGTAGTTTCAGAGGTGAAATGATGACTCCCCGCTCTACAGGGAAGCCTCAGTTTCCACTTCGAATGCAGTAAAAAAATTTATTTCATAATTCAAAAACATAAGACGTAAATAGTTTTTAATCTTGATATTATTTTATTACATATTCCTTCGAACTAGTTTGATTTACAGATTTCTGGTACTTACGCCGACCGAATTAGGTATTTAATGCTTTTAATTGTGCTATGTATTTCTATGCGCTTAGTTTTTTTTCATTTATGGCCTCTACCATTATGAGTTTACCATATTATGACGGATGTAGTTTAGACTGATCTAATTATAACGCGCAATTAATACTGTTACATTAACGCTACAATATGCTACATTAAACATATTTCGAACTTAAAATAAAATATATTGAAGAGCAAAGGCATGTTATAATACATTTTTTATACATAATTATTAGTTCTAAGTTCTAGCATCGTTTATATTTGCGCTGGACGGACCCTCTTTTTTCTTGTGTCGTCAAAATTGGAAAGAACTATCAACTTACGAAGAAAATCTACAACCATTCAAAGATCTCAAGTCATTAGTTGCAAGAGAAGCAGGTACGCTGCTTGGTAATCATAAAAGTGCGAGATGTGATTGGAAAACATAATGATAGTTTGTATATCAAATAATAGTTTACATTAACTAGGCAGCATCTTGAGGTGATTGGAGCTACAGCTCCCTATTAGAAGCTCCCAAAACTGTGCATACTTTCACTGAACACGACGGTAACAAAATGCTTACAAAATGTTTGCTCAGAGATAACTTTCGTCCCACCACACTCATTCACATAGTAAATTACGTCTATTAAATATGCAACTGATGAGAATAGCGGTCTTTTGAGTGGATTATCCTTATTTCTTTCGAATGGCCTTTAGCACCCACTCCACACCTTCCTGTATTCATTAGAAAATTAAAATTTGTTACTAACTTAAAAGAAAGAAAAATGTTGGAAGATAAGAAGAAGAAAGTAATAATGAAAGACGAAAACGTACCCGTACACCTTCCCCAGTTGCTGCGGAACAACCTTGAATTTGCCATGCTCTGTCCCGAACCGTGTGAAGATTGAGTGATCTCGCTATATCAGCAGTGGTTGCTGCATCAGCCAAATCTTGCTTGTTTGCGAAGACAATCAACGGGACACCAGCCATTTTCTCATCTTCCAGAAGATCAAACAAGATCTCTCCAGCTTCCGCAAGGCGCTTCCGGTCTGCACTATCTATCACGTATATCTTAAAAACCACGAAAGGTACAAAATGAAGAAGAAAAAACCTTTCAATCTGTTTCTTTCGAAATGTTATATTTTAACCGTAAAGTTTCATACAAGGGCATCTGCATTCTCAAGGTAGTTTGTCCAATACGGTCGGATATTTCTTTGACCACCAACATCCCAAACGTTGAGTCGGAAGCCACTGTCTGTCTGCACTGTTTTAACATTGAATCCCCTTGTTGGGCTCGTTTTCAGGTGATCATCCGTCTCATTAGCCAACATTTTGAGTAATGTAGTTTTACCAGCATTGTCAAGCCCCAGTAACAAAATTCGAAATTGAGCTACTCCGCTGTTAGCGGAGGTATGCACTGCTAGTTTTCTTAGCAGTGAAAGTAAACCCTGAAATAAAATTGGTTCAAACCCCATAGTAAAATTTGGTGAAATAATTCATAGATTTAGATTGACTTTTAAGACATTTTTTATCAGTACGTTGACCCTATGCCAACATTTTTTTACCATTCTGAAGATACTCAGGATTGCTCCGATTAGCTAAAATTCTTCCCGAAAAGTTTTTCCTGTGAGAGGAAGATGATGATGAGATGATCTTGTTTCCTTCTTTGAGTTTGTGACTTTCACTTGAGTCGGAGTAAATCAAAAGTTTGCAAAGTTACTCTCTTACTAATTTATTTTATAAAGTCAAAACAATTTAAAAAGCTCAAGGAAACTGAATGTTTTTCTTATTAAAACGGGAAAATGGCGCATTTCTATTTACACCATGATATCTTGCACAGCGCATTCAGCAGTACTGCAATGTACCCAGCACTTGATAGTTTGATGTGAAGCGATGGATGAGGATGATGAACTAAACACATGCCGTTTCATAGAGTATGAAGCAACTAACTCTTTTTGTTTACTTGAATGGATATTGTCGTCATGGACACAGCTATTATGTCAAAAACCCTCCCACTACTTCTCCTTCGTTACTCTTTGATTTCATATATACACCAAAGAGAAAGAACAAAACTACAGTGTATTATTCCTATTCCTGTTTTAATATATAACTCACGTCACTTCTCTTCTACAAATGTAAAAAGTTATAGATAAAGTAACTCCAACTACACAAAGTCGGCCATCAGTTCTGTACATTCAATTGTGTACTCTACATAATACAATAGATGACCACTCCATTGGGAGTAACTTTTTTCCAGAAACATGACTGCAAATAGTGTACGATATGGCATATATTTACATGTCCGTCTGTATAAACTGAAAACGAGTGGAATAGGCTGGAAGTAGTGTGCTCGGGTGTGTACATTTGATTTCTTTCACATCAACTCCAATCGTCCTTCAAATATGAAACATCTAAAAGCTATCAATTATTTTCCGTAGTCGCTAGTGCTTGTGTAATCAATCCCAATAAATGGGGGACGGACGCGTGGCTAATGTATGCAAATGGTGTAAAGGGAATATATGGAACATTAATACATTATTTTATCAGATGGCGTGTGTGTGTATGTGCACAGATGTAATAATATTTCCTAATAGCTGACGTAAAAACCATTTACAGGTAATTGAATTGAACCATGAACATATAGCAATTGATACACAAATATGTTTTTTAATTTTACTTAAAGAACTACTCAAGATATTTGATGGCGTGTGGCATTAAAGGAAATATGGATAATATGAAAGGCTTTCGAGTCCGTTTTAGAAATATGCTGAATTAAAATGGAGAAATAGAAATGATAAAACCGAAAGTTATGAGTTTGTACTCTTTGCAGACATTATTTATTTTATATTCAAAGTACTTAAAACATTAGTTCAGTCAATGATCAATTTTTTTCCTTGCGATGAACAAATTTGAAAAATATAAAAAGGAGGCTACTCTACACTCTAATGTCTCTATGTTCGAGACATATCTCTTTCCTCAATGTTATTATAATTATAAAGAGTGATAAATAAAACGTTACATTATTAGAAAAACCACCAACATCGTGGAGACGTAGTTCTCAAGCAAGCCATGTTTAAAATACCTTTATATATATACAATCACAATTATTATAGTATATTATACTTATATCATGCAGTCAAACACAAAAAGATGCAGGTTCGTTACCCTTTTTAAAAGATTTTTTTAGTAGTTCCAGGTATGACGGTTTTTTGAGCAAGTTTTTATTGAAGGTTAGTAAAAAACATTTTTTATATATAGAAGATAACGAGTATGCATCAATGCAACAGTGAATATAGGTAGTTAGAAACGTATAAAAGCTAACACACACACATCATGAACACCAAACCGACTCAATAGTAATTGAAACAACACTAGTGCGTAACAATAACTAACGAAATATGGGGAGTAACAGTTAAATACGTGATAATACTTCTGGCTAAAGTATAAATCATAATCAAATAAGAATCAAATATGGGCATTATGGTCACTTAGCGAAACGGATGTAACTTGGAGGACTCTACTAGCGAGGAGTTCTTGGCGATTCACTCTTCTTCAATATAGTCGAAGGGCTTCCTAAAACGATCTCACACTGAAATAAAAAAACAAAGCAAGGATTATTTTACTTGAGCTTTGGTTGGAGTTTGTTTCTTTTTTTCTGTCAAGAATTATTTTCTCTTGATTTCTTAGGCAAATGGAAATTTTATCTACCTTTTCCTGCGCATATTTCAGTCTTGCACCCATTTCTTCAGAGTATCCATGCTCCTTCAGAAGGCTAAGTTTGAAAGTTCTCATTACACGGCATGGACCAATAGTAGACACAGCTCCAAGCAGTGGGCAGAGGATCATCTTCGTGTGATCCCGGAAGTTATTAATCTGCATGGTTCCATTACTCAAGATCATGACGACAGCACGGGAGGTTCTAAACCAAGTCCACAAGTTGGGCAAGCGAGGAATCAAGTTGGAATTTGGTGGATTCTTTCCTCCGGTAGACTAAAATTAAAATAATTATTTGTAAGAATTAATTATAAACTTAAGATGATATAATATAAGCAAACTTTACATACAAATAGAATGTTTTTATGTATACCTTCAACAAGTTTTCCTTCATGTATTGCTGGAAATAGTTCAATAGCTTCACTTTCTTCTGAAGATCAGATGGGAACACTTCAGTCGTGTAGTAGTTCTCTTTTCCGCCACGTTCAATGTAATGCATACTACTAAGGTCTGGAAGTAGAATCAGTTTGGTTTGGTCGTTGAAGCTGACCCCAATAGAGTCATCAGAAAGCTGATAACCGAAGCCGTACTTGTCTGAATAGTCAACCCACTTTGAAATCCATAGCATTGGACATGAGCTGGGCTCTTCACTTTCATCTGAAATTGTTAGTCATTAAAGATAAATTAAGACTTTACCCCAATAGAATTCTCGTACTACATTTTTACAGCTGATTTATTATATTAAACTTACCATCGATCAGTGGAAAAGATTTGCTTCGGACACCTTTCCCATTCAAAGCTTCGACGATCTGATTTCTCATTGACTGGATCAACTCCATAATGTCTGCGCTACTCATTTCGTAACCTTGCTCCATCGAATTGTTCATATTTCCACCTTTTGCAGTAGTCTTGGGACGATTAGCAATAGGTGAGCCTCTGGGATTGTGCTCCACAAGGGGACGTTTAGAACTACTTCCAGGAGGGGGAGCAGGACGTGAATTACCTCGATCAAAGCGAGGTGCAGTAGTAAGACACGAAACGGGCAACGAGTTGGGAATGAAATCTGTTAAAAAGTGAGCAAAACTTTGTCAGAAAACGAAATTATAGAAATAAAAAACGTAAACAAAACGCAACAAAAGCAACAACAACAAAAAGCAATTTAACAAGTGGTAAAACAAATAGAAATAAAGTAAGCGTTGGCTATCTTACATTATCAGGAAATCTTGTTAACAAAAGCTAATAAAAGCAGGAACGTATTTAAGCCTGAGACAAAGCTAAAAATTACGTTTACTTCATTAGTCAACGCGCGCGATAAGGAATAAGCCTGTTGCAAGAGAAAGAGAAGAGAGCTCACACCGCACCGGGTCTGAACTTGTACACATACACATGCATGTAGATAAGAACTGTACTGTTCCCAATGCAATGTGGGCTAAGCTATATATATATTGTGTACCAATAATGCCAATGCACTGAGTGCCGTAAACCCAAGCTATATACGCATAGGTTGCTTAAGGAACAACGAAAAAGTCAGCAAGCAAGCCAACCAGGATTGCTGTTGCTAATAAAAGCTTTATGGTTACATACAAGATCTTACATTTATATACTAATTTCTTCCAACTTAGCTAACCATCATAATATAAAACTTTCTTACGCGTAATATATAAACTTACTTTGGGTTAAGAAATCATGCGCTAGGATTTGCTTAGCTGTTGGACGAAGCGATGGCTCAACCTGTAACATTCGCGTTATGAGGTTCCGTGTAGAATTACTAATCCTACTAGTCGGGATGTAATAATCTCCCCGGCGAATTTTTGTGTATGTGTCGCGCAACGAGTTCGTCTCAAACGGAGGCTTTCCAAAGAGCAATGTGTACCTACAAAAAAAGAAGAGACACGCTAGGTTTTAACATTACGCTTTTACATGCGGAGTAAACCCAATTTCCATAAAATTGAATGTTGCCTTGATTGATTGCGTTCTTACAAAATGCATCCCATAGACCAAATGTCTACTTCAAAACTGTGACCACGTTTTGATAAAACCTCTGGGGCTATGTAATTTGGCGTACCACAGAGGGTCCTGAAAAATTCAATTAGTTTAAAACGTTAAAGCTTTAGAGACAAAAGGGTAAACGAAATTAACGTAGTGCTTGAATATATATGAGTATATCCTCACTTTTTACGTTCACCATCGAAAGTAACATTGGTAGCGAGACCAAAGTCTCCAATCTTTAGCTCCATATTATCATTAATGAAAATGTTTCCTAGCTTCAAATCCCTATGTATTATCTTTTTATCCTCGTGAAGATAAAGGACAGCGAGGGTAAGTTGCCGGAGGAAATATCGTGCTTCAGATTCAGTGATTGCTCGCCGACGCTTTTGCAGTTCCATTAAACTCTGAAATACGATCAAACCCCAACAAATTAATTTCATTTCCTTCCTCATTCCATTACATTTTATGCACACGACACAAGTTACTATTGATTGACATGACACATTAGATTAGGTATATTAAGTAACGCATTAGTCTACCTTTTTGGCACATAATTCCAGGACAATATACACGTTGTTATCATCCTCAAAGTAGGAATGGAAGTCGACAATGTAGTCATGCTTGAGGTCTCGGTGGATTGTGATTTCCTGTGAAAAAAAAAGAATGGAAAGTTTCCAACATCATTATTATTACTTTATTACAAGAGTATCGCATAGACACGTAATATTAATGGCAAAGGAAGACAGCACGTGTAAATCTCTTCCAACGCCAACGCAATGACATATGACTCCCGTCTGAAATTCTCAACCAAATCCCTAAATTGGAATTGGGGCGAAAAGTCACATCCTTTTTATAATGATAAATGATATCGCATTACATACCTAGATTTGCGTATGACACTACTGAATATATAATTTAGCAATGTTGAATTCTAGCCGGAGTTGGAGAAGCAATATATCTAATTTTAAATGACGTGTCTCGTGTCTTCTACTTCCCTACTCAATCTATTTTTTCCCAAGTTTTATTTGCGGAAAAAGGTAACATATCATGCAATCATCTATTGATTCCCTTGCCATCGTCATCCTAACCCATTACGATTATTATTATGAGTAGAAAACAACGCAAAGTTCTCAGACGAGACACCAAAATATCCTAAACGTAACATGCAAGAAATGACGTATATAAAAAAGTGGCTAACGTTTACCTTTTTAATACAAGAGAAAAGTAACTAAGCGTAAGTGCATAATATACTTTCTCTAGAGAGCTACACAGCTACCCGTATTCCATTCATGTACATGCATACACCGTACACAGTACGAAACCAATGCTGACAAAGAGTTTTAGGTGCATGCAAACCAGAAGCGACGCTCTGGAGAAACATTTTTTTTCAACGTACAACCCGAGAGAGAGAGATTGCATGCAATTCAATGCATTCCAGTATGTTGGTCAACTACCTCAGCGAGGTTTTTCACCCGACGTTCATTATACACGGCGAACTTCCGGGAATGACAAGAAGCTATTTCATACTTGCTATAATTTTATGACAACAAGCGAGCAAGAGAAGTTCAGTGCCTGGAATTTTCTATTCATGTTTGATTGACCAAGTCGTGTGACTGTACTCTACCCTTGCCTTGCTTATTATATGTTTCTATTGCATGGTTAAAGGAAACGCGCTTAGCTTTGATGATAATTAGGTCTTCCAATTACATAGCTCAATCGATTTCCTTTTGAAGAATATCCAGTAGTCATGCAAGCATTAGCTGATGTAATATTTCATAAAAAATGATACAAGAAATCGATACTATATGCTTTTTTCGCGATGCTAGACACACTAGTCAATCTTTCATAAAACTCTAAACTATTCACTAATGAAGGGTCTTTGACAGGATATAAAAAAATGTAATAATAAACCATAAAAAAGTTTTTATGTTGGAGTATTGCCCTTCCAATTCCTCTTACCTGGGCCATCTTTTCACGTTGGTGCTGCTTTAAAAGTAATCCTTTGTTGACAATTTTGCAAGCCAAGGTCTCCTTGGTGTTGGGGTCTGTTACTTCGTAGCATCTTGCAAATCCACCCTACAATCAAGGAAGGGTAATTAAAAAAACAAGGTTTTAATTTCAAATGAAAGAGTGTGATTTAATGAACCATAACACACGCTCATGAAACATTGTAATCTACAATGAAATCAGATATTCATAACATGGTCAGTTCTAGTAGCGTGCCATGTCATTAATGCCACATACTATGTTGCTCATATGGGTACAACAGCCAACAGTAATTGTCGGGTTTGATTTTGAAGGTCAGTTGGAATTGAAAACTCACGCAATGTAATATTTATTAAATGTTTTAGGCTGTACTTAGCTTACAGCTAATAGGAAAATGTTGGCTTTCATAAAATTCAAAGGCAAAAGGTCACATGGAATGAAGTAAAATCATAAACTTGAAAAATATCTTGAGGAATGTTAAGTACATCTTACTATACTACGTGAATGCCATTCAAATTTAAAATGTTAAAAAGTCTTTGGCTTGGGTGGCTGCTTGAATGTATGCAGATAATGTGGAATGTCGAATGAAAGAATGATATGAGAAAGAAAAAAAGCAAGAAAAAAATTCATTACCTTTCCTAGAAAGCGACCTCGTTGATAACCTATCTTCCTAGTTCCATCAAATATTATTTCCGGCACCTCTTGCTTATCATTTACCACAGCTTTGGGGTTTGGAGTGATTTTAGGTGGAGTATGAACAGGTCCTGTTTTTGTTCCTGGAAATGGTACCTTGATAGGACCCTTGGCGTGATCATGTTGCTGATACATGTTCCTTGGAAAATTGGGATGGGACTCTTTCTGCGATAAATATATGCTTCCCTGTGAAAACACAAAGAAACAAAAAATCAACGGCTGAAAAAGACAGAATGTCTAACCTCATGTAAAGTTGCTCATTCTCAATAAGGAATAAAAATGATTTAAATAAAATTCATATTTTGTATAATCAAATGTAAAGTCAGAATGTCAAGTAAAGAAAGAGACGAATAATATAATGATATGAAATATTCAAATGAGCAGCTTGTCTCCAACCAAATGAAATGATAGGGAGCATTCAACCCAAACAAAGTATAGGGATATCCCCATTTTCAACTGTCAATCCCGAACCATAATATCTTCACAATTATCTCTATCGCCATTTCCAACAATGGAAAACTCAATTAAGTAATGATTAACGAGTATTTAAATTTATTAACTTACCTTTCACGCAATCATTTACGTCTGAGAAAAGAATACCGGTAAAATGTCGATTATATATAAATATTATAGTAACTTCACTACGTAAGCTAGTATAAAATGGTTTCAAGCACACAAAATGTTTTAATTTTGAATAGATCAAAAACGTCAACTAATTTTTTTCAAATTTTATTTTGTATTTAGAAAACTAATTGAATCGTCGTTGCCTTTCGCCGTTGACAATATATTAAAAGATTATTTAAAAAATGGAGCAGGTAGAAAAACTGGCATTTATTAAAGTTTGTTAAAAAATAAGGCAACGGACGAAGCAACAAAAACGACTGAACTTAGCGAAGTCCTATAACATACACAATGTTTTTTTTTGTATTTCTTTCACTACACTTATACTATACAAATGGAATTTACAGCGTACACCTCCGACAAAGCCTGGACGATAAATGAAGGGAAATGAGAAAAAGAGAGAGGAAAAAAGACATGAACGGTCAACAAAAAGCGATTGCTTCTTTGACTAGTTGCACACCAACCAAACCAAACCACACCAACATAAATTTATATGACAATGTATAGGAATGTAAACGAGATTGCAGAGGCTTTTTAGCTTCAATACTATGCGTTAATCCTAATCCTATCCTTATAACATTACATTCTCCGGGTCCTCCCTTGCTTTCTAACAATGTTGGAAAAAAAGGACGAGAATTTTTGTGTCAGTTACCATATTTTTGCTGTTCCTACAATGTTGGTTGAGAATGTTGAGGATGATAATAATGATGGGACCCAGTCCTACTTACTTTTAGGTGCTCTTTCACTTAAACTGAACTGAGGGACACGGCACGGATAACATGGAAATGGTTTAAGACAAGAAAAAGGTAAATTCCAATATAAAAAACTGGCTTTACTGAGGACTGTTCACTTTATAGTCTTTCTTATGATAATATGATAGCTCCGCTTGCACAACACTGACAATATAAAGACAAGGAGAAAACTAGGCCTTGCTTGCACCTTCCATATTCCATTCCCTTCAAGTGCGAGACATAACAGTCATAAAAGGCTCACTTTGTCTGTAAGAAGACGGGAGAAGGAATGAGAACCTTGGTATAAAGCTGTTGAATGTACACAAACCTGAAAGTATGTATGTTACATGTAGTTTTGGCTGTCCCGAGTGTGAGGTTTGGTTCTTTGGATGTGGAGAATGTTGACAGCGAGAGAGCATGAGAAAGCCCAAGCAAAGAAAAATATAATCAACCGTCTTTTGCTAAACCCAACGGCCAGCACCTGGTAAGGATGAAGGAGGAGCAACACTGCCGCGCTTACATCGTTAATATCTCTTTCATGTACTGCAGTATAATAAGAACGTGATTGCCCATTTTGTCCAGTATTATCGCATGCACAGCATTTCAGCAACTGTGCCTTGCCGTACTAACACAGTTTTATGCTTACATAAGTTGTGAGAAACCATTAGTAGATATGCTTGGGCTATGGGAGATATCGTGAAGCAGGATTCTTTGCGCTTGAGGATTAGTACATACATACATAATCTTACTTTATATGAATGAAATGCGTCTGTATAGCATTCATGTGTTGAGTTTATATATGCGGGGCTGCTATACTGCAGTTTGTGTATTGGGGTAAAAAGCATGTATTTGCATGCTCTGCTTGAGGCAGCAGTCTGCCTTGCTTTTCTTTGTCACTTGTGAAAAATCTTTGTTCATTCACCTCTCTTTGTACACCTGAGCAAGTGATTTGCCAGCCAAATGAATTGGTCATTGATGGAAGTACCTATGTGCATTATACGCTACTATTGCATATTTTGCATGTTGTGCTTATCAGCTACGGTTTACGACTGGAAAAGGTGGTTGTCTGAATGGAATAGTTGTTTTATAGGCTGGCAAAATTTTACCTGCATGAAACTTACGATTTCTGATAAGTATGCAGGCATTTGAGCTTTTAAAAGAGGAATCCAAAAAAAACAATGCTGAATGTAATATAAATATTTAGACTGAGATTAGATAGAGTGTAGAAGTCCCTTCAACTTTGGGATTGCATTTTGAGTATTTTGTATTGGATGGAAATGGATGGCGCATACAGGAATACAAGATGAACTAATCGAACGTTCTTTAACAAATTACGCATGCATGATACGCCCAGGACTGTAAAGATAATTTGAACCATATAATGGAAGCTACGTACTTTTGATAATGTTTAATGAGACATGCTTATTATCCACTAAAATCAACTTACATTAGTCACTGTATCCATACAAAATACGAAAATGATGGTATTGGTAAAGAGCTTAATAATAATGACTGAACTATGTACATTATGATATCACTAGGCACTGTAAGTCATAACTTATGACTTAGCCTCCAACACTACTATATGAACTCGTGAACAGATGAAGCATGAAACTAAAAGTATCAACCGATTTCCAACCCCACCGTTCACATTAACCTTTAACTGATTTATATTTGGTTTATAAATTTCTGTACTTACACAAACTGCGACTGGAACCCGAATGTATGGTCTTTGATACAGTTCTCTTCCCACTTGCAAGCTATCTAAAAATGAAGCAAACAAATATAAAGAGCTTTGATAACTTCTGAATTATTTTTATCAGTCCTTGAAAAAAGGATGAAGGCAAGGATTGAAGGAACAATAACCACGACATTAATAGTTAGAATTAGCTGATGAAAACTACATTACAACTTTTCCGTTGCTTTTTCTACAAGAATTGTTACAGCACCATAGTGCTCACGATATTATCGTTACTTACCAAAAGTTTTATGAGCAGGTGTTGAACACGCTTAGGTGAGACCTTAACAATCGCTCTTCGGTTGGGATGAGGGGATCCAAAAGTCCAAGTCCTAAAGGTATACTGAAACAACTCAAGTAGTTCTGAAAAAATAAATCAATGAAAAGAGCTTTTGTGACCAGTTCATGCCCAGGGGCCTAGACCTGAAGACTTTAATAGTTTCAAAACTATCAAAAATTTGGATAATCACTTATCGAGATTGACATTTAGGCCTAAGTGCCAAACATACACGTAACGTACTTCAATCGCTTATAGTAATCTCATCGATCTTAGTAGGTCATATCACACTCTAAGGCACTGGAAGTCAGATGCTCTACCCCAGTATAAAGTCGAAACTACTTTAATTTTTACAAATTATAAATTCTAATCAAAGGGAAATCTCGATAAGTGTTCTGTTTGTGGTCACTTTTTAATGATGTTCAACTATTGCCAAACCTATCATGTACCCATGTGCTCCAACAACAAATAGGCTTCTTCTTGTATGATGCTATTTGAAATAGTTTATTTCTATGTTGATTTCTTATTCAAGTCACCTGATACAACTAATGATAAATCACAACTGTTGATTGAATTATAAGTAGGGTTTACTTTCAGGATGCCAGTTTGACGTGAAAATATTACTTGTCCACTCGGGGATTGCTAAATATACTATTTCCTACTTTACTTCCTACTACTTAGTTTATATAAGCTTCCAAGATAATTTTAGCTTGACTGGAGCTAACTTTTTGCACAAGGACTGGGCCCATGTTTAGGTGCTAGACAATGGCAGGCTACAACATATCCTGGCGATAATTTTAATGAGGGACTGTGACAGTTGAAATCTCCCTATTTAAATAATGTGGTCAACCAAGTTCAGGAAATCAACCTTCACCTTTTGTTTCCAATGAGACCTTTTCTTCTTTTCCTATCTTTCAACGTTCAAATAAACGTTTCTGCTTAATAAGCTTCATCAGGTGACCAATGATTTGTATTTATATTTACTTTCCTTTTCAGTTAATTACTTGTTTTCGTTACAACTTGGCAATGGGAGGGCCACCTCGTTCCTTTATGTTCCACATATTAGACTATCTACAACTACCACACGGCAAAGTAAAAATCTTAAATCGGATGGAACTACTACTTACAACTTATTGTTAGTTCGTATCCTAATAGTAAGTCGTACTATTAAATTATGTGTTGGAACCTTGTAATGTAGTACAACGTAAACTGAGACATGAAGTTTATAACAAATGACAACCAAACTACTTACTGAAGAATAGGGGTCATGTAGCAAAATGCCATATTTTGATTCCCACAATATCTGTCCTACTTCAAACCTCATTTCTAATTGCTTTCCGAATTTACTTGAACTGATCGTGAGTACAATAAGTAAAAGTATGACTATTAACTAGATGACACATGAATATAAATTGACCAGCTGACATACGTGATAAAACTGGAAAATGACAGTGTCTTCTGGTTGCTGGAGTAAGGATAACTCGATTCAGTTTGCTGAACTAAATAAGTAAATTGTAGTCCAGCTAACATGGATTGGTAACAGCTAAATTGGAATCAGTTTAATTTGACTATAAACTAACTCAAAATAAGAAATAGAGCAAACCTTGGATTATTCTTCACGAATGTCTAGTTACGCTTCTCTGCTGGACACAAATATCTGCTTAGTCATATGTCGGACTACATACACAACAAATCATACGACTTTTTATGGAAACTGCGTAACAAATTATTCTGTTGCGAAAAGCAATGTTATTGTGCTCTCTTCTTCCTGGTTCTTACAACAATTTGCTATGAATGCTCGTAACAACACCACACCCGACACTTCATTTTAATACCCGTCGCTCAGCTTACACCTCAATATGCATGCAGGCTAACGTACTTACTTCTGATGTAAAATTACTAGACTTAACTGTCCCTATACAGTAGATATGAGTAGAGAGGACTTGGTTATCCCCGTTTTTCTTAAACTGTCAGCACCAACATGAAACATTTGATGCATGCATCAAAGTAGTGGGAGCCAAGACCACTCCAATTTTCAATATTTTTTAACTGACTTTCCAAAGCAAAATCATACGTTACAATGGGTTTCTCTGGCGTTGCATCAAACGCCAAAAACTGAGCTCGACATAGTGACACTTTACAGTAGCATAATTTAAGATGTGCCACTTCCACAAAAATCATGCCTTGTTCGTTTCAAACATTACTATTCCAGCATTGTTTTATCGTCTCGTTGCATGAAGAAAGGTTTAATACTACTGCAACAGTATGCCTACCTGATACTCGCGTAGTTAGATCTTCATATCTACCATGAACCAAACTATTGCTCACTTGCAAGTATTTTGCTCGTTCTTTTACTAATTTCAATTTGAATGACTTCAACTTGACTGTTTTCGTTTCTTTCGTAGCTTCTAGTAATAATTTAGCATGACATAGGATCAAAAAATAGCGTCATAAATTGTCTACTCCCTCAAACATCAAAGCGATGCCTAATTCTCAGTATTAAAACCAATTGGTACTCGATGCGAGCACCTTAGTGGAACAGTCTGCACAGTCATCTGGTAGACGATTTTTGGCTATACAACCCGAAGCCAAAGACAAAGCTAGAGAAATGCTGTAAAAACTCATGAAAACGTTACTTTCCTTCTCTCTCCTCTCAATCTTGCTTTTGGATTTGCGTTGTTATACTTTTTGTTCATTTACGACTATGCATGCATCCACTATACTCCTAGCATACTTGCTTCTATCTGAACTCATGAGAAACCCCATCTCATTTAACCAATTACGCAGGTATGATATGCCCAGGACTGCAAAGATAATTTGAATGCACCTTATAATGGAAGCTACGTACTTTTGATAATGTTTAATGAAACATGTTTATTATCCACTAAAATCAACTTACATTAGTAACTGTATCCATACAAAATACGAAAATGAGATCGGTATTGGTAAAGAGGTTAATAATAATGACTGAACTATGTACATTATGATATCACTAGGCACTGTATGTCATAACTTATGACTTAGCCACTACTATATGAACTCGTGAACAGATGAAGCATGAAACTAAGTATCTACTGATTTCCAACCCCACCGTTCACATTAACCTATGATTGATTTACATGTGGTTTATAAATTTGTGTACTTACACAGCGACTGGAACACGAATCGTATGGTCTGAGATACCTTCATGTATTGACTACGACCCCTTGATCGATCATGTAACTCTCCGTCAACTATCAGCGCAATGCATGTACTAATGCAATTTACGTAATGCAAAATGTACTATTATACTATACACTAATACGACTATGCCTACGACTTAAAATAAAAATCAAAAATAATAATATGAGCAGAATTAAGGACTGGACACCTTTTTCACATTAAAACAACATATAAATGCTTAAACTTTTTGCTAAAATTAATAAAAACTAACGCATGCCATTGCAGAGAATCTAAAGACACAACAATCAAATCCACAAAACAATACGTAAAGGTGATGTACGTTGCCTCACTATTATTGTTCTATCTCAGAATAATTTTGACGACAAACTTGACCAAAACAATAAAAAACACAAGTACTGGAACAACTCAATTAGCTCTGAAAAAATAACTCAATGAAAAGAGGTTTTGTGACCAGTTTACGCCCAGGGGCCTACACCTGAAGACTTTAATAGTTTCAAAGCTATCAAAAATCTGGATAATTACTTATCGAGATTGTCATTGAGGCAAAAGTCCCAAACATAAACGTAACGTACCACAATCGCTTATGATTGATTATCTGATCGAGCTTTGGTCATACAAATCACAAACTAAGGCACTGGAAGTTAGATGCTCTAACCCAGTATAAAGTATAAGTAACTTTAATTTTTACAAATTATAAATATCACTCAAAGGAAAATCTCGATAAACGTCCTGTTTGTGCTCGTTTTTTTAAATATTTTCAACTATGGCCGTCCCCACCATGTACCCGTGTACTCCAACAACAAGTAGGCCAATATTCTTTAATGGTGCTATTTGAAATAGCTTATTTCTATGTTGATTTCTTATTCAAATCACCTGATACGACTAATGATAAAACGGATTGTTGTAATACAACGGTTGGTTGAATTATAATTAGGGTTTACTTTCAGGATGCCGGGTTGATTGATAATATTACTTGTCCCCTCGTGGACTGCTAAACATACTATTCCTACTTACCAATAGTTTATATAAGTTTTCAAGATAATTTTAACTTGACTGGAGCTAACTTTTTACACAAGGACTGGACCTATGTTTCGGTGATAGACAATGGCAGGCTACAACATATCCTCCCATTTTAATCATGTGATCAACCAAGTTCAGGAAATCAACCTTCACCTTTTGTTTCCAATGAGACCTTTTCTTCTTCCTATTCTTCAACGTTCAAATAAACGTTTCTGATTTATAAACTTCATCAGGTGACAGATGATTTGTATTTATATTTACTTTCCTTTCCAGTTACTTACTTGTTTTCGTTACAACTTGGCAATGGAAGGGCCACCTCGTTCCTTCATGTTCCATATATTAGACTATCTACAACTACCACGACAAAGTAAGAATCTTAAATAGGATGGAACTACTACTTATAACTTACAACTTATTGTTAGTTCGTATCCTAATAGTAAGCCGTACCATTAAATTCTGTGTGGGAACCCTCTAATGTTGAATGTAGTACAACGTAAACTGAGATTTGAAGTTTATAACAATTGAGAAACGAATTACTAACTGAAAAAACGGTGTCATGTAGCAATATGCCATATTTTGATTCCTCAAAATATCTGTCCTACTTCAAACCTCATTTCTAATTGATTTTCGAATTTACTGGAACTGATCGTGAGTACAATAAGTAAAAGTATGACTGTTAATTAGATAACACATGAATATGAATGAACCAGCTGACCTACGTGATATCAGTAGAAAATGACAGCGTCCCCTGGAGGCTGGAGTAAGGATAACTCGATTCAGTTTACTGGACTAATTAAGGAAATTGTAGTGAAGCTAACATTAAAAATGCTGTCGTTGGCACCAGGACCGACAACTCTTCATAGATTAAAACTCATTTATTCTGAATTTACAATTAATAGTTGAGACAAGTTAACCAACAATGATAATTTAACATCAGTCGTTTTAATCAGATGTTTCTTGTCGAAAAAAAAACCCCAAACAGAAACAGTCAAACCAGAATCTACCTATCTACTTTACTTTCGTGTTACTCGGTTTCTAAATCCCAAAAATTTTGTCATTATGTCATTTTTAATCAGTGGTGACTGGTAATCTGATAAATCTGAGCAAAACGGTAGAACCATGCTTCATTTCATTGATCTAAAGATTCGTTTTGACTTGAAGGAAGGAGGGAACTTGTTCCATTAGTTAGTATGGGAATCCCTAACTAGTGGAACAAGTTGTTTTTATAGAAGTAAACAAATGTCATTTTTATTTACTTGTAACCACCTGTGTACTAATGTTTTACACGAAAATCGTTGGAGCCAGTTTAATTTGACTATAAACCAACTCAAAATTAGAAATAGCTAACCTTAGTTTGGGTTACTCTTCACGAATGAATATTTAAGCGTCTCACAAACTGCTTGACACAAATACCTGCTTAGTCATATGTCAGACTACATACAACAAATCATACGACTTTTTATGGAAACTACGTAGGCAAATTATCATGTTGAGAAAAGCAATGTTATTGTGCTCTCTTCTTTCTAGTTCTTAGAACATTTTGCTATTTATGCTTGTGACAACACCACACCCGACATTTCATTTTAATACCCGTCGCTCAGCTTACACCTCATTATGCATATAGGCTAACGTACTTACTTCTGATGTTTGAAATCACTAGACTTAACTGTCCCTATAGAGTAGATATGAGTAGAGAGGACTTGGTAATCTCCGTTTTTCTTAACGTGTCAGCACTAACATGAAACATTTCATGCATGCATTAAAGTATTCGGAGCCAAGACCACTCCAATTTTCAATGTTTTTTAACTGACTTTCCAATGCAAAATCATACGTTACAATGAGTTCCTCTGTCGTTGCATCAAATGCCAAAAACAGCTCGACAAAGTGACGTTTTAACATATTTTAAGTTGTGCCACGTCCACAAAAAATCCTGACTTGTTCGTTTCATACATTATTATTCCAGCATTGTTTTATCGTCTCGTTGCATGAAGAAAGTTTTAATACTAATGCAACACTATGCCTACCTGATACTCGCGTAGTTAGATCTTCATATCTTGCATGAACCAAATTATTGCTCACTTGGAAGTATTTTGCTCGTTCTTGTACTAATTGCAATTGGAATGACTTCAACTTGACTGTTTCCGTTTCTTACGTTGCTTCTAGGAGTATTTTAGCATGACATAGGATCAAAAAATAGCGTCATAAATTGTCTAATCCTTCAAACATCAAAGCGATGCCTAATTCTCAGTATTACAACCAACTGGTACTTGATGCTAGCACCTTAGTGGAACACTTTGCGCAGTCATCTGGTAGATGGTTTTTGGCTATACAACCCGAAGCCAAAGGCAAAGCTACAGAAATGCTGTAAAAACTCATGAAAACGTTCCTTTCCTTCTCTCTCCTCTAGATATTGCTTTTGGATTTGCGTTGTTATACTTTTTTGTTCATTTACGACTATGCATGCATCCACTATACTCCTTGCATACTTGCTTCTATCTCAACTCATGAGAAACCCCATCTCATTTAACGTTGTGTTATGTTCTATATAGCCTCTCTCGACTCTCGTCTGTGCCTTGCCTGCCTCTTCCCATCTCTTTTTTCATGCATTGCTTCGCTCTGCAAAGCCAGCAGTCGCATCCGAGAAGTCCACTTGGCAACAACAAAACGTGTGAGCAGGAGAAGACAAAGAGCATTTAGTATATTTCAATTCAATCCAGTATATTCAAACAACCAACATTTTAACAAATTGGTTTCTTTGATGAGCTCATTCCTTCAACAAATTTTTCCAATTTTAGTATCATCAATTTACTCTCATGTTGATTGATTTGATAACCACTTTTTGCAAAAATATTATTGGGTTCCAAATCCAAAAGTGAAAAAAGGTTTCGTGCAATCGTAATTCTTTCCTATTGAACCAAGCAACGTGTGAGTGTGTGATGGTGTATAGAAAAGAGTGGTGAGCAGCTTGAGTCTAGAGAAGACCATATAATTTCCCTTTACGATAGAGAAAAAGGGTGGAGGTGGAATTGTGTGTGGTGGTGGCACATTTCTGTTTTGAACAAAGACTCCCAGTTTCAAAGAAATATTATATATAGAACATTTCATGTTGTGTAGTATTGGAATGGAACATTGAGCAACTGGCTGGTGCATTTGGAAAATTATTTGGTGTGAGAACTCCAGCTCTTTTTCCCATTTTATGATATATACTTAATATATTGATAAGCTGCTGTTTTTGTGCATTACGAATAACAATCATCATCATCATTATTATCAGAGTTTATACAAAGGTGTTGGTGTCTTAATGCATAAGTGGCCTGACTTTGATTGTGCCAATTTCATGGAACTCATTACAAGCTGAGGTGTTATAAAAATCCAATAATATTTCTCAAATCAATTCTACTCGTCGTGAAGTTACAAGGTTGAAGAAAATTAATGAATAAGGTGAGCTCACTTTTATGACATAAAATTTCGTACGTAAACAATTGACGTTCGTCTATTTGCGTATGACACTCTGAATTTTATAGTTTTTTTCATTGCTTATGAAGTACTTAAAGTGATGTGCATTGAGTCATGTTGTTTTATTACTCTTTGTTCCTTGTTTTTTCAGAAGTGTTACCACTGCTGACACTTCGTCGTCGGGCTTCGGGAGCGTTCTGGGTGATTTTTGTTGGCTACATTCAGTAGTTCGGATTTGGTTCCCGTGTTCATTACTTTGCAAAATCAGGAGAGAAGCGTGAAAAATCACCCCGAAATCATAATGTCTTCGCCAAGTGCAGGAAAGAGGCGCATGGACACGGATGTGATCAAATTGTAAGTTTTTAAAACAACTAAACATTTTCTATATGCTTTGCTTAGTAAATTGTCGTTCCTATCTGAAGCATCATTAATTACAACTTAGAGAAGAAATATTTAAAAAATAAATCTTCAGAAAAAAACGTAAGACACAAGTTTGAAGTTGTCAAGTTTTCAAACAATATTTGATAGTAGAGCCTCAACAGTAGCGTCGCATTATCCATGAAATAAGCTAGATCGCGTTGAGAAACCAGCTGTGCGTTTGCATCGCACCTGCAGTCGGAGCAGCACGAGTGTTGTTTTCAGACATAGCATTTTGAAAACAACAAAGGAAATGTGTTTCTTGGAACGTCCTAAAAGGCATGACTAACGTTATGCTCCATGTAAAATATTCCATCCAGTTTTTGAAATAGGAACTTAGCCCCAGCTTGACAAATGTAATTAAACATTTATGACGCTGAATTTATCAGGATGTTTCATATACTTTACTTCTTTTTCGTCTTTAATTATTATTACCACAATCATGATCATCGACGTCATCACCACCATCATCATCAAGATCTTTAATAAGTACAGAGCTCATATAACTACGTAAATAAGAAGGGGAACAAGAATAACAATATTTTCCACACATCCAAAGAAAAAGAACCCTACTAACTAGTAGCTATTTGATATTACGTAGGTACATGAATCATTGTTCTCTGCATTAGCCAAACCATGTGTTGGAGAGTGTGAATGCCATGTATTATATACATTAACTACATTGAAACCTGAGCAGGGAGACCATGCTTTGAGCAATGTTAGAAATAAGCATGCAATTTGCAGTCCACTGTAGTAGTATATGGCGTGGTACTACGTTCTCATATAAATACTAGTTTATAGCATTTTATATATGGTACTAAACTCATATGTTAGTCTTATACTATGTCATGGCATATGGGATCACATGATACGATATAAAATTCCCTTTTTTGTTGAGGCATAGATGGTTATGCTTGAAAGTCTTTGGGTTACTGAAAATAAGAGATCCAATCCACACATACATTTTAAGTTCAAGCATGCATAGTCACACAAGACAACCCATTTTTCTCAATCCTCATGTATTTTCCTTCAACACAACTGTTATGTTCAGAAGGAAACAGCTGATCGACCTTGTTACGTCAAAACACTGGTGTTGGGCATCTTACTGTGTGGTGGCGAGAACGTGGAAAGTCTCTCTCTCTCTCCCCTTTCCTTTAATGTGGCTTCGTTCGGAAGGATATTCCTATAACGTTACACTAGCTCTGTTACACATGACTTTACTGTGTACTGCGAACAGGTTCTTGGAAATGCTCTTCTTGGTAACGAAAACTGGCATACAACAAAGTAAAAACTATCTTACTTTGTTACCCGTTCCTATCTCTCACTTGGTTTATAAAAAAGAGCAGAGAGAGAGAGAGTCCATAATATTCTGCATACATTGCATTGCTCTTGTAAATGGGAAGCTGCAGAGGCAGAGTATCGAATAGTACATAGCATTAAAGTGTAGGTATGGTTGCAACCCTTTATTTTTTTGTTCTCAATATGACCATCTCTCTTCTCAGCTGAAAACACATGTATGAGCATTGCTGAGAACTTGACTGAAGGTTTCTGTACCTACCAAAACCCATGGCTTTTCGTAAAATGTGCTTTTGCTTTTTTGTGTTTTTTTGTTTGCACTATGTGAAATGATGCGATCATGATACACTCATTCCGCTTTTATAGTATGTATATATATACTCACTCCTTCACAATTTTTTGCTTGCATTCATCGTCATCATTTCATTCGTAGCTTTCCCGTTTTCTGCTATATATATTCACATCACACATGTTCATAAATGTATGTGCCTAGATAACACTCATGTTAACTTTAATTCTTGAATTCAAGAGCTACATGATAGTACAGAATTTTTTTTGGTTGGTGACGTTAAAATTGAATCCATTTATTTCAAAGAAAGATATCTTACGTATCTCGTATTTCCTCGTCTACATTTTAATTCTAAAACCTTAAATGATGTTTAGTGCTGCAGGCATTAAGGCAAGGTTCTCCTAGAGAGAGAGAGAGAGAGAGAGAGAAGCATGAATAATATGAATACTACATGCATTTGCTTAACTACATTATTCTATGGAAGCAGAGAGTCGAACTAAACTCAAGACATAAGTTGTATTGTATTGCATTATATGAGAATGAGCATGTACACCGTTGTTGAGTTTTAGATGGAATAAATATCAAGCATGTAATGTGATATAAATATATAAGTATATATATGCACATAGGCATGGCGTGCATCGTGTAGGTATTTCTTTTCCCATTTGAATGTAGTACAATGAGGAATATATGGTGATGTGATGGGATGATAGGCAAAGGAAGCATGAGAATGAAAAAAAAGAGACACACAGCAAAAGCAAACCAAGCAATATAATGGAATGGCAACGGCAGTAGAGCTGCAAGTATTTTAGGTATAGAAAAACTCTGGCCAGGCTAGACAAATAGAAATATGGTAAAGAAAAATTGTACTGCATTATTACTTACATTGAGCAAGAGCAACTTAGCTTACACGGACCAAAAAATGATTGTGGCGTAGAAAGATAAGTTTGGTTGAACAAAAGCAATAGGTATTGAAACGAATAGAGAGACTAGGGGATGTGTTGTGCGATGTCATGACGAAAAAAGGATCCTCTTGGTACCTCCGATTCATTCCATCCCCAACATAGATGAAAATATGGGATGAAAAAGCATAAACAAGCCCAAGATCAAGCATTGGAGTGGACGTTTTCTCATTTGGGGGATTTAGAATATATGGAAGGTTGATGTTGAGGACTTGATTTGACAAGGGAAAAAGGAGAGAGAGACAGAGAGAGAAGGGACTTCTGGTGTACTGATGGGATTAGATCCTTTGTTTTGATGTCAGGCAATGTTTTTTTCATGTCAGTTGGTTGATGCAGCTTTGATGTTGTGTTGTTGGTTGTTGTTTATCATGGTAATAGTATATGCTCGGATCCCTGAAAGGCTCATATGGGAGCCCTTAGTTAGTCCTTGAAAGCAGATGATACAATCATACTCAAATAAACTCAATGCACGACTACCATTTGTTGTTGTTGGCAGGTGCAATCCAATTCAATTTATTTCAAAGTATCATTTCATAATACGAAATCGAGGTGTATAGCATCAGCATCATCATAATGGATACAGCTTTCAATTGGACGGAACGGAGTAACGATTTGCAAAAAAAAAGTAATAGGAGTCAGTTATCGTCAGCTACATATGTAATAGGCATGTGACGTTGAAGTCTACGTAAATGGTATGCATTGTAAAAAAAGATGCACGGTGATTGATCCACTACAATGGTATTTGGTATTATTGGTATTATATACCTATTGGTCTGGTCGTAGATGAAATGGAGGTCAGTTTCGTCTTTTATAGAGAGGAGAAGGCACTAAATGACATGATAAAAGTGATGTGTACTGGCATGGCAGCGGTGATGGTTCCATTGTGCTCCAAACGAAGGACATCGACATGTGTGTAAAAGAGAGAGAGAGAGCGTGTGTGTGTGTGTGTGTGTGTGTGGATTTTGATCATCAAGTAATCCCGATAAAAGTAATTTAATTTCTATTTCAGCCTCTGATTTTATGCAGTTATTTTACTCGCCAAGGAGAAACGAACAGGTTTTGCTATTTGGTCATGCGTCTCTCTCTCTCACTTTGCACATACATTAGCATTACATTACTTATGTGCATATTGCATATTTTTATTTATACCTATTTGTTTCTATAGGTATGTGGAACGAATATAAGTAAAAATGGCAACTGCCACTACCGAATAAGAAATATATATATATTAGATATGCAAGACATTGCTCCTATTACTAATACCACTGGTGGTAGTTATCGACCCACTGTGTTTTTTATACGTTTTCCCCTCTCTCTCTCTCTTACTCCCTCTGATTTGGTCTTGGTCATAGTCATGTCAAGTTGTACACATAGCTCCTTAAAACGAAACAAGGTAACTTTATTATGCATTGCTTCACCTCTCAATTTCCTCCCTGTTATATTACATCACAGACGTCACACACACATAAGTATATATACACTAGTAGGTTGAGCTTTGTGTCTTTTCCTTTCCTTGTAATATTCTGTTTTTGTGACACATTCAAAATTGTTTATGAATCATGTGTGTTTTATCATCCTCATCGGACTCCCTTGTTGAGGGAGTTGAAGTTGAGCGGTAGTTTGTAGGTGCATGTAGCTTAATATCTGATCTTGAGTTGAAACTGAAGGACCCATCCCATTTCGTTGAGATTGTATTGTAGCCAAGTCAGCATCAGTTTAGTTTGAAGGTGGCCTCCAAAACTCAAGCAATTTATGTAAATTATCCGTGAATCTTATTGCCATTCTTATTTCCCTCTCGACTCCAGCCAGACATTGCTTGCACTAACTGCTGATTGATTTTTTTTGTATGGGATGAGTGAGAAGGAATATTTTTTGCTTATATGTATAATGTCATTTGAATTCAGAAATATTCATAAGGTTTTTTGATGCTCCTATTTTTTCTCTTAAGCATTTGATTTTACTGACGTGGTAGCCTCCCATTTACTATTTGTATACGGAAAAGTTTTGCGGATTCATGACCACGCGTAACCTACTTTTTATCTTGGAATGGAAGGAACACTACTGAATCGCTTAAATGTTGCTTGTATGTACTTATAGGTATTACTGCACTTATTATATCGTTGTAAAACAGTTGAAAAGCATGCGTGAATATAATATTATGATATGTATGATAGAATGAAAAACTTGGTAAGGTTGGAAAGAGAGAGAGTCAGGCATCATCAACGTCATTTGCATATTGCGCACTAACAACATGACAGAATAACTAATGTAATGTTGGAATGTTTCTTTAAGTAGATTTTCCTTCACTTTTTTCTCCGTTCCTTGTTGTATGTCCGTGATGATACTTTGTTGAGAGGGGACGCAACAAAATATACTCACACATATCTATATACAGGACACATTGTGTTTACGGTCATTTAGCACCGCAACATCAACTTTTTTGTGTTTACTGCCAGGCTATGTAAACTTGGAAAAATGGGAGCGAGAGAGATAAACTTTGCTTTCCTTTTTGACGACTTTTATGAACCGAAATGTTATATTCGAGACTGAGTCTGATGTGATAAGATGACATTACTCAAAGTTTTACAAAGTATGTTAGGGTTAAAGAGTTAGGTGTCCAACGAGTTTTATTGATTCCATCCTTACATTTCTTCTCTCTCTCCAAAACCAAAGGATCTCGTGTCTCTGTCATATGTGGCTTATTGAAATACACACATATATATATACTTTGCTTAGCTACGCATCATCGCTTTTATCAACGAACTAAAAGAAAAGTGTGAGAGTTGTGTAGTAGTTGGAATAAAGTTGGATTATTCCTTGAATCACAAGCTAAACTTTAATGTTCTTCTCTGTGTCTTTGGTCTTGTGAGGCAAGTTGAGAGAGAGAGAGAGAGGCAGAGGGGAAACAGCAAGTCTCTTGTGTTATCATCATCATTATGCCCACAAGACATGGTTCCGTTGTCCTTCCATATTATCGGTGGGGTGTCGAGTCGCTCCATAGTCACTGTGTCATCTTCCTTTCCTACACACATGCTCTAGCCCATATGCATATATATATGACACAACAGCCAGTTCTGTGTCATCATCATGATCTTTCTTTTGTACTACATTAATGGAACAAGAGTATATACTTTAGGGTCTTGCTCTTGCTTACTTTTATATTGCTATGGATATACATACGTACATTATGAAGGTAGGCAATTTACTCATATCAAAAAAGATAATGTGGATATTTTCTGGAAATTATATATTATGCTTGTATATACATCCTTATTCTTGCCAAGTGTGTCCTTTCTTTAAGTGGCATGGCATGGCATCATATGGCTCTTGTGCCTACAGAATATTAAGTGCCTAAATACTTTATATTGGATCAGAATCACAGAGGGCTTTTCCATCCACCCAAATACATTTCGACTAAAAGGATTCTAAGATTTTTGTATAGTCACACTTTATATACTATTCTCGGCACGGTACATCCACAAATATCCAACGCTCCACACTCATAGTCACAGAACATTTTTATTGCTATTGGTGTCACATTTTCCCTTTGTGTACCATGTATTTATTTTTGCACACTTATTGCAAAGCACAGATTGAAGAAATGGGTATCAAAGAATGCCTACTAAATCTTGAGATTTTTGGATGCCAACCGTTCATCTTCACATTTCTGGTTCCTTTTATCATTTAAAGTCCACCATATATTTACAAATGCACTTGAAACTTGAACTATCTACTTGTACAAGTTTTGTACTACCCATATACAATGTATAAAAAAACCTGCGTCTCCATTCTAACTTGAGTATCTCTCTGGTGTGAACCCTAAATTGAGCCAGGGAAAAAATACCTAGCAACAAGGAAATCCTCGGAATAGAGATGAATAGATCCTGGCCTGGTTGAATAGGAACGGTTTTGTTTGTGTATCCATTGCTCATTCCACATGTACGAATACATATGTATACAACATTATATAACTTGAGCTTCCTTTTGTGTGACGCTAGTCTCTGGCGAAAAAGGCTACTCCTGGAGTTTAAGAGTCCTCTCTCCAAGCGTCCATATATATATATATATAAATATATGAACACAGTGTATCTATATCTACACAAAAAGTATCATATTGGTTCGAAAATACATATGTATAATGCAGTGTAAAAGGCTCTCAGTTTTTTCTTAGAGATACACAAGTTTGAGCTTCTCTCGTTCTCAATTCTTGCTTTTATCCATGCAGCATTATATATTGCTTCTCTTTCTCCGTCTATCTATATCTATCTAACTCGTTTCAAGCCAAGCCTAACAAAATCGGAACCAAATCCCCAATTCAATGCATAAAGTCATGTTAACCAACCACAACTCATTGTAACTATTCTAGGTAGCTCTTAAGTAGTTCCTTATAACTCTCTATTTGGTTTTGTCATTTGGAATAAACTAATGTCATGACATAAAAATACAGCATACATATTGTCCTATTCTCGTAAACGCTTAGGCTCATGTGTGAAGTAAGGCTTTGTTCAGTAAAGGAAATGAGGATAGTCCTTTAACTAAGAGAATTTCATGTTTAAAGCTATAATTTTCTGTGTTCATTTCGTTTCCTTTGCAACCAAGTTTCAATCGGTTTTAGGGAAGGCAATTTATAGTTATACGTATGAATGATATACAAAATATACATCTATATGCTATATACATCAGTATATATAAATGTAGTAGCATGTGTGGGTATAAAATGCTTGATTTGATTACATTGATCCTCGATACTACCACACAGCTGAACTAATCCTTTTACTTGCGGACTAGGCTGGAAGACAGATTTTGATGTGGTAATAACAACCTTTGAAACGATTAGATAGCTTTTCGCTAAAATCCTTTTTGTGTAAGTGATGCACTATGGTTCAGAGCGAGCATGCCAATGCCATAGAACACTACAATGTATACCATCGTCCAGCCATATAGTGCCGTTTATTTTGTGGAGTTGACCAGCTCAACAAAAAGTCCAAGTTCAGATAGGGAGGTAATCGACAACGTTTGATGTTCTACTTGTTTCATTCCTCTGTATAATACAAATAGTGCAGAAACATTGTCAAAATGAGTAGGAATATATTCATCTTGAAATTGCTGTGGTTAATGTTGACTCGTCTCGTGGTTCATTTAATTCTGAATCATTTATGAATGCTCACTTTTGTATTCAGTTTTGCATATGTGAGTATTGAGTATGTTTAAAGCGAGGACGCGAAGAAATTGCATGGTTTGATTTATGACGGAAGCATTATTTTGTAGTTAGGTCAATGTTCATTTATATACGAGGGGAGTTGTAACAACGTAGCAGCTCTTTTCGTTTTAACTTTTGGTTAGGAGAATATTTTTAGTCAATGAACTTGCTAATGTTAGGCAGTCTAAAATCGAGGTCAGAGCACTGTATTTTAAGGTAGAAACTGAAAGTATTTTTTTATCAATTCATTTTAATTTTTAATTATGTTGTACAGATTTTCTAGCTATTCTTGAAAGTAAAATATTGCAAAGCAGGAGGGAATGGTAATAATAAAATTCATATATAAATTCAGCCATGTCTTTGCATAAACTCACTTGTGCTTTCAACCAGGATGAATCAAATTGCTCGTGAATTTATGAATGCACGAAATGACATTGCCATATGGTTTTGTAATGATATTGGTAGCTCTTCCCTGCTGAGCAAATAAATCCTTTCCCTGTCCTACTTTACTATTTAGAAAATGCAGCTTGAAGCGTTTTATTTCGTAAAATTGGGAAACCATGCAAAGATTTGCAGAAATTAAATCATCTCTCTCTGCTACTACCTCACCGAAAACGAAACGATAGGATTTTATGATATTTGATTTAAGTGGAAAGAAAACTTTTACTACTTTCCAACTTTCCTGTCATATTATTCAAATGAGGATGAGTAAACTTCTTATTTTCCTTTCCTCATTGCCTGTTGTCATAACCCATTGATTTCGCGACAGAAGAAAAATGACGTCTTCATTCTTCAAAGTATAATTTACTTCCAACGTGCCTTGTGCTCGGATACCGTTCTCTTTTACGGTGAGCTGCATCCCAGCACTTAAGATAAAGACATGCTCCCGTCATCATCATCTGAATCCTATTATTACAAAAACAACGTAAGATTTTCTTCAGTTTCAACAGTCACAGGGATGTGGGGTATCAGTAGCTGGTGTGGATTTACATTAGAATGAAATGTACATATACACGTGCTTAATTTACCACTTCTTGCACAATCCAAATTACTAGTTATATACCGCGTTCATCCTAAGGTTTAGGTTTGAAAGAGACGTATGCAAGTATCATATGATGGCAAACGGATACATGATACTTGCTGTAGAGCTTAAGTTTTAAAAGTTGGAAAAAGTCTTGTAACTTCAATATAATATTTCACCAAGTACACAGTCATCATTATCATTACCAGTGCATTACATGGTTATTCAAATGAGTTTGGTGCAGTTGTAACAAAAATTCATTGCAAAACTTGAAGTACATTGGAAAAAGGAACAAAGAGACCAACACACGCGGTTTCGTTATCAATCCACTTTCAAAATGAAAACGTGTACAGTGTACATTCAACATTTGTATAATCAAATCACATCAGCATCATAAGCATAACCGCAGCGGAAACTTTTTGATTTAAACCATGCGACTTTGTTGCATGTTTTCACTATGTTAAATACATACAGGATCTACATAACTTTAATGTAATGTAGGTTTCTTTCCTTGAATACATTGCCAACTGCATTGCTATTACCACTAAAATCTAAAATCCAAAAGGCAAGTCACTTCTGGTTTAGAAAAACAGAAGAGTTGCTCTTTTTTCGGATGGCATTGGAAGTTTTTTTTTCTCTTGTACTAACATGCCTTTTGCTTAGCTATTCGAACACCGTAATACGAACGGAACGGAGTTTTACGTAATAAAGTTGCATGCCGGCAGCTAGTCATATGTTCGTAATCCAAGCAAGAAGAGTGAAAAGGCAGCCCTAACATGCTACGGCCATTGCCCTTGCTCTCTCTCTCTCTCTGCTTAAGGTGAAGAGTGGTATCACTGGTTTCTGGCTGACTGGCTTGTGCCAGTGCCAGTTCAATGGAAAAGTATCGTCAAATCTGTTATCCGTCTGTTTTTACGCATTCAAAAATAAATATGTATATATATGTGAAAACCGTTTATGTTGTGAGCTATGATTGTGATGTGATGGCTGATGGCTTACATTTCTATTAGAATGGGATAGGATAATGCTTTTATCTTTCGAAGCTTTCAACTTATGTGCTGCTCCAAGCTTTGTTTTTTAAAGTAGAATCCAGTAACGTGAGATATAGGGACGTGAGGATTGACAGTGTTTAAATGATAATGGTGTGGCATCCGGAACTGGATTCCATGTAAAATGTGTCGCCAGTTTTCCGTTCTACTGGTTAATTAATCCTTGTATCGGATATGCCCTATGTTTCCATGAAATACTCGATTTAATTAATTCAATCCTTTTGTTTTATATTTCAAATGGAATACACAGTAAATTTCTATGTACGCACAAATTTTGATATATGAGTAGGTTTTGATATGTATATTTTGAAACCTGAGAAAATTGGAGTTATTTAATGATCTACACATTGTATCATATCATATTGCATCAACGTCAGCAATTACTGGGTCGCTTGGATTTAGATGCAAGTCGTATTTCATCATGAATGTAAATCAAGAAGGTTACAATCAATCACTTTTTTTGTAATAAATTTTGTTACAAGTTTGACTTGACTTTTTGATCACTTGCTCTTTGCATGAATCATTTGATATTTGAGTAAGATATTATTTTTTATGAAAATCTGGAAAATTGTAATGCGTTTTCATTTAAACGAGTTTGTTTAACAAATTTATGCCAACATCGTATGTAATCAGGTTGATGAGATTGCCAATTGCATTAGCTATTTATTTTACGTCGTTTTATCTAGTTTAGGGAAGACGTAGTTCATTTGTACATACATGGGAGTTACTACTTTATCATTTGAATGATTTTGACCTATAAAATGGCAAAACTCAATTCTCCAGTTTGTCCAGTGTAATCAAAATTAGATAATATTCGAGTGTTTCAATATTTGCTCATGGTAATAGACCTCTTTTCACGCTGTGAACCGTTTACTTGCACAGTTCTAATGTGTACTGTAGGACTTTTACGCACTTTTAATGGATATTTTTACATTGTTCCATTTATGTAAAAAAGCTATGTCATACATGATAACCTTTTATTTTTAGTCGTACTTCTGGGAAAGTATGTCATTCACCGTTGATGCATTATATAATAATTTATGTAGCTTCTCAAATTATTATATCAGCTTTAACATTTTGCGTTTTTTGGGTGAAAAAATCATTTCATTTTACCATTTCTTCATACCCGAAAGTTAAATGCTATTAAGCGATGACGACCTAACATATGAAATAGCATTAGCATCCTTCCTCATTTAAGTATAATTCGATAGGGAAGTAGAGTGGAAATGTGAAAATTAGGTAATGGGATGAAGGAAAGACAGATGGTGTTTTTGGGTAATTCATTCCCTTTTTGAAGGCTTAACTAAACTGACTCTTCCAGTATTCCAGTGTTCCAGTTTGTGTTTTGCAAAGCTGTATTGAAACCATCCAAGTTTTAGTCAGTTGAAAAGGTTCCATACAGCTTGAGACGGCTGTGTATAATGGCATCCCATAAACACATTTATTACTTCGTCGATGTTGTACTTTTTTTTACATGATAACAACCAAGTTGTCTCTCTTCACTCACTCACTTTAAGGTGTGGTTGCGTTTCTAATCAAATGAGCAAGTGTATCAGGATATGGAACAGAATTAGAGCAAAAGAAGGGACTTTACTTTCCGTTTCGTTCTTTATAAATTTCATTTGGCATGCATGAGAGTGTACCCTTATCCAACGGAGTTTGTTTGTGGAACACCTACGTTTCTTCTTTTTTCCCTTTTCTCTCTCTGTTCTTTGTTAGATGAAAGTCCTGTCCTGGCCTGGCCTGGGTGAAGGTGAAGCAGAGTACTTAAAAACATGTCTGATGTTGGTAAAGTTGGTGTGTAGTGCTCATGGATCTATACCACTTTATAGTGATGCGATGGTGGTTGCTAGCTGGTCGACAAAAATAAAGCCCTATTCCCACTTCTCGTATATGTTTGTTATGTTTCCCAGTTAACTACCATATACATACACATATGTACCTACTTCTTACACGCTACTATTTCTTCTGTGCAATATTGTAGCTCGTCCGAGACATTGATTTTGGTCTCGTCTCGTGGAACTAGTCATGCCAACCATGAAATTTCCATGGGGTGTACCTACCTACCTCCTCCCATCAGTCGTGAGCAAATAATGTATCCTTTCCTGAGTCATATAAATGGCAATTTATAGACTAGGTAGTGGATATCAAGGTGCAGTTTTCATCCGCCAACTAACAAAAGTTAGTTAGTTACTATTGTCTGCAGTTGGAAAGCTATTATGGGTGTAGGAAAATAACATAGTTTTAGTTTCCATATAATTTTTTGGTCGTTGGCATAGGCTAACCTTAATGGTATCGAAATTTCATAATAAAATGTAGAATGTCATGTCAGCTGTTGTTGACGGGGTCCATAAACTTGATCATATGGGAAGGCATATTATATACTTACACATATATGATATGAGCATACACATTCATCATAAATCATACACACAACATATTATTAAGTATGAACACATGCATGTATGAATATTCGCATGAGAACTATAATATGCTAACAACTCGAGGAAAAATGGCTTTCAGTAGCTGGTAGCAGGTAGCAAGGTTAGCATTTTTCTGTCAGTCTGACTCTGACTAGACCACATTTTAAGAGGTCATTGGAGAACGACGACTTTTCACTTCTCGTTTCTTACTCAACTCTCGTTTTATGCATTTAACAAAGCAATACTCAATATGTGCTATCTGATACTGTGTGTCCGTTGTTTGCTTGCATGTACACACATACATGCTCATATTATGTCCATAAAAGTTTCATGTAGTTTTCAGTATTCACCTCGCTTTGTTCTTTGTTCCATGAAGACTTCCCTAGGCAAGTTTGCTTTTGAGATGACTGGGTGATGGCGATGCTTTAGGGAATTGCTTATAAGTTTCTACAATTTAGGGTGGAAAATGACAAAAAGATTTGGACAGATGTCATTTGATAGTATACAATAAGTATCACTACACCCATTATATTGTCAAATTCGTGTGTATGTGTGGATTTTGAATGTTTATTTGCATGAGCCTAACTAATAATTCTCATGTTTGACCGACATTCATTTCCATCTCTTCTCACTAATAGAGAAATCGTGCAATGAATCTCCCATTTCGCTGGTGTTGTGTAGAGTAGAGTGATTTGCCACAATGACAACGAGCCCAAACGACGGTAGAAAAAGTCGTCGTCAATTGAAACAAGCCTCTTGGTTTTCTGGTTCAGCTGGCTGGTGATAACTCACTTTTTTACTGCTCCTGATATGTGCATTACATTCAGCATATAACGTAATCTGAAGTGGAAGGCTACCAAGCTAACCAAACCAAACCGAATGCAATACTTCAACATTGTGTCGTCATTTTGCTATATAATATAATACGTATTGTATTTAACTTATGTGCATTCTTAGCCTAAGCATATCATGTATTACTATAGATATTTCATGTAATATGGTGAATATAAGTATATCTATCATGCGTATGAAAATGCGTTATAGTAGAAAGTGCGTCGTTTTAAACACTCCACTCGACATTGCAGCCGAGAATGAAGAGTTGGGGACGGATGGTTGGTGGTAAAGAAGACTGACTGTGGACACGTTAGTCAGCTTGTCCTACTTAATATCATCAGAATAAAACAAGCAAAGAAGTGAAGTGGCTATTGAATAATTTCTTGTATCAGCCACACTTCTCTTCTTCTACTATAACATATAAGTTAGCTATATAAATGGTAAAATGTATATCTATCTTATGATCATATGATAAAATGGGTATAATTTGAATTCAAAATTCAACAATATCACGTTTTCGAAAAGTAGGCGCACACACACATAAGTAAGTATATGCGTGTAATTTTCCTAGGAGGATAAGAATAACATGATGTGCTTTTAATATTTCAACGTGAGTAAGTGAAAGAAGTGCATACATTAATGCCTCTAGTTTTGATGCTCATGGTAACGTACGTGTAGTCTTATGTTATGAGTAAGTATTTCCTCTAGCAATCAATGTTGTAAAATGGTTGTGAGATCGTAGACATCGCTGATACTTAATGAGATGCTTTAAATTTTCATTCAGTCGTAAAGTATGGTAAAGAAATTACTTCAGTTTTTATTACACCAAACTCTAGCTAACCTCAAGTCTGATTAGGTGAGATGGGACGTGATTATGTGAAAAAGGGGTTATGGAGGGCGTATATTCTTAACTCGAGGAAAATGACAGTTTCATGCCGTAAAGGAATCGTTTATGCAACTAAATTTAGAAACGGTTGCCATATGACCAAATTATGATTGTTGAGAAAAATATACTGAAAATTTTGATAGTATAAAACTATAGAAATTTATAAGGTCTTATCCCAAACCTTGTCGTTTTTTTACCATTGAATGTTTCTTTTTCAAAATTGATTGAACTGAAAAGACATTATTGACACACGCATACTCAAGGTTGAATAATATGATAATGATGCTGAGAGCAGAAGTAACAGTTACTTCGTCCTCATCCGTATATTATATTTTCCCTTCTTTTACTATATGAAACTGGGATGAAGACGTCGTCACATCACATCACCATAGTTTGGATTTAGATTGTTGTGGAGTTTTGCACGGTGTGTGCGAGTAAACGTGAATAAACGACATGAATATTACTGCTAATAGGTTCTCCAACCTTCATTCAACACATCATCAAGTCAAGTCACCATGTATGTATCACTTGAGCTGTAATAACATTCAACTCAACCAAACCAAGCAAGCAAATATTTATGAAACCCACACACACTATATGCTACAAAACTTTTATCCGGGACTTTTAGAGAATCTTCTGCTTTTCACTCTTTGCATAGAAATGTTCTATAGCAGTTTTGATGCTTGACATTTTAAGCAAACTATGACAACGACAGTTTGAAGGAAATAATATTCTTTCATTCCTGCTTATGCCTGGAGACTGATTCCACGAGCGTGCTAACAGGATAGAAAAGTTGTTCCATTTCAGTGGAATTGGGAAAGTGAAAAGATGAAATTGTTTGGGAAGTAAAATACGGGGTACTTTTTTTATAAAGCATCAAGCATATAGTATATAAGCACGTATAACAGTATTTTCTTTTTGAGAGAGTTATGTTGCTAAGTTGCATTAAATTGAGTTACGTTGAGGATGGTAGAACTCTGGAAAGATAACATATTCAGAAGCTTTGTTGGAGGCTGGAAGAAAATCACATACATTGATGGAATTCATAAATTCCTTTTGAAATGCGATGTAGATAATGATCTAAGCATCTATTATTGAACTTGAAAGAGTTTTATCCATGAGAATGTTGAATAGGTGAATCCTTCTGTGAGGTTGTGATCTGATCTTGATCATTTTTATGACGACCTATTTTATGTTATCCTGAATTTAATGAACGTGTGAATTGTGATGATTTACCTTAACGTATTGCAAGGTTAACGGTTTGATTTATAACCCATAACCCACTAAAGTACTTCCCACTTCGAATTTATTTATGCCTTAGTTTCGCCTCAAGATCGAATGAAAGTTGTCTTTTTTTCAGTCATAAACTTCAGTTAATGGTTGTCTTAGTAATTAACTCCATATTTAAAACTCTCCACGCGCAGTTTCATCATTAAAACGAGAAACCTGGAATTCGCACGGATAATCTTGTATCACGTAGTTCCTTGCATCATGTAAATGTTTATTATTGTCACGTGTCGCATATTAAAATGAAGGTCAGTGTCATTCATTCGTTTTTATGTGTTTGAGCGAGAGGAATTAAAAAGTTGGCCAATTTCAGTACAATATGCCATATTTTAACATAAATTTAAGAAACGCAATTCCACAGACTACAGTAAAATCAAAGGTAATACAAGCGTATATGCCTAAAATCTGAAGCTACACCTCGCATTTCCTTGAGTCCAAAGTCCAAATAAAGTTTTATTCCCTGGGGAAGAGCTAAAAGCACGAGATTTGCTTTGCTGGAGTGGGAGCAGAGATTTTTAAAGGTATTTTACAACGGTTGCTCACTCCTGCATTGCATATGAAAATCAAGGGTGTGTGGACGTGGACGAACTCTTTCAGCATATTTGCTCACGCATTCTACATCCACCTAAAGCAATAAAAACTAAGCAGAACGGCTTAGTTACAGTTTTTGCAGTTGCCTTTTGTACATACTGACCTTGGACGTGAATGTTAGTAATGTAATAACATCCAAAGCAACATAGTAGTCTAAGTGGAGAGTTGGGTAAACTATTGTCCTTACATAATTATATCACCCCTTCTTTCTAGGATATTTTATATATATATTCCCTTTGTAACTCACTCACAACTTACTCAACCCTAATAATTCTAATGTACCTGCATTAAGTTAAAAGTACATACGCACCATGCACCATCTCCATCATCATCTCATATCATCATTATCCTTAGCAGCAACTTTGACTCTCTAGCTCTTTGGTCTCTCTCAGCTGGTGCTTGGTCTTGGTAACCTTGATACTGATGATGATTTGATAATATCCTCTGTACTCCCCTCTCACAACCCCATAAGTATATATATATTCAACGAAACAAGCATAAATATAACATGATGATGTAGGTGTGATTTGAAATCACTCCATTGTTAAGCTCACGATCAGGGAAACCTCATTTCGTTGGTGATTTGTTTACTACCTATCTTCCTATGAGAGGTAGTTGCAACGGCTATGTACGTCAGCACAGCACAGTGTATAGGTATAGAAAAGTAATAATTTCAGTAATAATCTTATGCCGAACCTCATAACTTTGAGCAATCATATACATCATCATTATTACCAAGCAACCATTGTCATTTAAGTTTTATACACAATTTTAACTTCGTTATTGTCCAACTCAATTTATGCTCGCAAGTATTATATACTGACATGGTAATGTCACCGTTACCTGAGCAGAGAGTACAAAGTGCAAAATAATTTTGTGGTAATAATAATAGCATGGCATTGTGCACAGCTGTAAGTTGTTGAAGACGTACAACATAAGTCCATATGAAAACGAAACCTTGAAAAATCTTATGGGTATTGCACATTCGTTCTGCCTTTAGTACATGTTACATGATGCTTATATATGTACTTACTTGTGTGTGAGTAGTTCACATAAAAAAATCTTTTGTGAGACTCATATTTTCTCTTGGGGAGCAGAGTTTTTCAGGCAGCTTCAAAAAGGTCTTAAAGTAATGAATTATATGATAATTGATAATAAATTTAGTTTGCACTTGTAAGTGTTCACTATTAAATGAAAATTACGAAGGATTTAATCTATCTTCAGGTTACACACATGTAGACTTACGTAACATATTTCCGTAGAGTGTACTTACATGGCATACGCATTGGCTCATTATTCATTACATAGTCCCTTTCAATCCTTTCCATCTCCATCCTCTGCGACCAACACAAAGACGGATAAGGTTGTGCAGAAAGCGCTTTCGTTGTTCTCTTGCCACATTAATCGCTAGTACATTAGTCAAGTCTAGTCATGTGGAGAACTTGTCGATTAGCACGTTTTTTTGCAATGGTCAGTGTGAAATATGAGTGTAGTGGAGGAGAGGGGAATGGAGTTTCTACGGCTGAAGCTATGCTACAAGTATCAAAATGATGAATGTTACAGATTAGAGCTGTATAGTTTTATTAATACTGTATTGGGGGTGCGATTGGTAATGATTTGTATTTCAGAAAAAATGCGTAGTGATCGCATTGTATTCGTATACCGTATTAAATAGGTGCATTTGCTTTGTTCCATTTTTTCGTCTCTTCCTCTCTGTGTCACTCAGCTTAACAATTTCCATGATGGAATTTTATCAACAAAAAATTGATGGCCGATATAGTGTCCCCATGTGACAACCAAAATATTATGATATGGCGTTTAACTATTAGTTTTTGTCATGTTAGTAAAGAATTCATTCAACTCAACGTTGGCAGAGGTCTTTCGTGACTTTGTTTAAAAACAGTCTAAGTACATTGAGTAGTTAATAAAATGTTTGAGGAATGGTTGTCCTTAATTTATTGCAATGACCATGATCTGATAATTTCGAGATGGTACGGTTGAAAGTTTGAGACGATGGTGAAGAAGTCCAGAAGTGGGTCAGAGATAAACATTATTTACTTAAATCACATGAAATCTCTATGCATTTTAGGTATATACTATTTGGAATGGAATTTTGTTCGGATTCGTGCCTGCTCATACTCAAAATAGTTTATGTCATTATAGAAGAAGGTACTTGTATGCTAACGCAACGCTTTTATTAATAGTCAAGAGACATTTTGTGTTGTAATCACAATCATACTCGCTGTATCCCATCACTTCAAAGTGATTAGTGATCATCAATCATTCAGTGGTCGAATCAGAGAGATACCTACAGTTACTATGATGATAATATTAATGGTAATAACCATAGTAATCTGGTTAGTTCTTGCATCTTCTTTAAATCACTATAACAACACAAAATGAAATATTATTTAGAGTGTTTCAATCTAAAATAACTTTTACGCATGGATGATTGATCCTGAACCTTTGTTTCATACATAAACTTACTTTTTAAGCAATAGTTCATTAACATGCATGCATTCACTCAGGAAAAAAATGCACGTGGCAAGCTTTGTCCTTTAGCAACGAGCATCTAATATATACAAAAAACATGAGACCTATAGGTAGAGATTTTCTTACAAGTCAAACAAACTTAAAGATATATAGTTGGTAGCATGTGTTGGAGGAGGAATAATGCAACGAAAGATTTATCACGTAGATTACATACATAATTTTTTAAATGCTATATATATATATGTTGAAGTAAGAATGACGATGCTGTAGAAACACAGCAAGCTCAAGAAGTAGTGTTTACCTCCTCATTCTTTCAATGTACACAACATTATATATTTTCCATTCTACTCCTGCTAGGAATAATAAAGCAGCCTATTTTAGGTGGTCTATCTTTGACTAGTGAAGCTTATCTTAAGATTGGTGGGCACAAAGCGCGTGATGTGATGATCTACAGAGATTTGAACAAATGTTTTAGAACAAGAAGAATGGAAAGATGTGAGATAAACACATTATGCATAACCGTACTTGAACCCTGCAGCTGGAGCAGAAGCTTTTAAATGCTAAAACAGTGATGATTGTCCAGCTCATATAATGGTTATTGTCTGTCTTGTTTACCGATCTTAATATCTTTTTATTAGTTACGTGTATCGAACAGTAAAGCACAAAAGCCCACCAGGATGTGCTAACAATGTTGAACTTTTGCCTTATGCCAACTAGTTATTATAATTACTTAAAAGTACGCCATTTACTTGACGATAAACGCGATAAAATGTATTTAATATCCTGCTATAAGTGCACTCGAAAATGCCAGCCACTTTGTGCCTTTGGCCCTTAAACATTGCCATATATCAAGTACATATTTTTCATTCTATTACTTTCTTGTGTTTTAAATGACTGTAGCACAGTTATACACACTTCTTACAAGAAGTAAGCATAATTTTACGACTGATCTGATCATGCTGCAGGTCTTTAAAATATGAAAACAACACTGAATATTATAGCATCATGATCACCATCATACTCAAGAGGACACTACAAAGACTCACATCATCACACAACAACTTTAAAATAGAAATCCCTTAATATCTGCAACGCCATACCACTTGCAAAGAAATGAATCTCTTCAGCTTTGCTATATCATATCTGTCTTGATGCAGGTGATTAAGAAAACTAGCGAATAAGCCGATGTCAAAGGGTCTATTATCAACATCAATCCCATGAAAGTAAAAATGTAACGTGCTGAAAGAATTTGTCTATAATATACTTTGAATGGATGCATTATAATGAAAGTCATTCACGACAAGAAGACCACGACACGATGATGATGCTTCGCTGCAGCATATAAGTACACACAATGTCTTAGAATATTGTCTTTGATTGTGGGACACGATTTCTTTAAAGATCTTGGGTTGCAGTTTGTAGTTTATGATATGTACGAAATTTATGTGATGTGCTATTTAATACAATAATGTCGTAATAGTGCACAGCGCTCACTCTTATTGCAAAATTTAGGCTTGCCTCTCTCAGCTTTTTTTTTTCGTCATCCCCTCCAACATCATCATCATCAGCAAATGATATTGTCATAAAAGTTTGTAAACGCAATGGCTACAGCCACTCTATTCAATACAATATGAAAATGAATGTATCTTTGTATCTTCTCAGTCAAAAAGATTTTTTATGATATGCATAACCAACCTACATATATACTTAAAACAAGTTTATATAATAAGGATCATAAATGTGGCTTTTTTGGATGGTTAAAAAAGTTTGCAGTTTTGTATATTAGTATATTTATCTATGTATATATTTGTTTGGTTTGTATTCAGCAAAGAGCGAAAAATGTAATTGATACACTGTATTGTATTTTACTACGAAAAAAAATTCTATGGCAAAATATCTTTTTTTGTTTGGTTTGTGTCTATGTGCAGTGCAGTGTTACATGCTGATCTTGCCTCGTGCAACAATGTTGACATACTCTCATAACTTTTTGGAGTATTTTTTTCCTATGTTGTATGAGTGAGAAAAATGGAATATAATAAAGTAGAGTGTTGTCTCCTCACTTATTTTTGGTGCAGGAGGCAGACAAGCTGCAAAGTTGAGAGTTAGAAGCATATTTTTACGTTGTACCGTACCCATAGCTAACATTCAGTGTAGTTAAATACCGTGCGAAGTACAGTCGCTAAGGGAGGAAAAAATATGACGTGACGGCTACTCTCTTAGGCCTCTTTTTAATTTAGTATTATCTGTATTAAATATGTATACCAAGACTACAAAAAACTATACTGAAACTTAAATTTAGGTATATTCTTATGTATGAAAATCTTATGCAAAATTGGGAACCTAAACTCTTCTTACAATCGATAAAGGTTCTCAATTTCTTAGAATGTGTGGGTTTAACACAAGATTTTCGCCCCTTCCTTCAGTTTCAGTATGGGCGATAGAAGAAAGTCGCATTACGTTACTTTCGTTAGTATTTTCTCCGAATTTTTTTTTGTAATATTATACAAGTTTTTTCCCTATGGAATTGGACACTTTCTGTCCATCTCAACAGGATGGAACTCCTTCTTGAGCGGAAGTTGACTAGTCCTTTGTGTAGGATTTTAGGATTTTGGAATGATCAAGTTACTTATCATTAGTATGCTAAGACTGAGGAATTGTGCTAGGGAAATGTAATAAAATGAACAATTCAACGTAGAAATGTCGTCGGTAGAGACAAGTTGATAGCACCCTAGCAAATTTTGCATATAGCCAAGCGGGTGGGTGTTGGATGTGGGTCTTAATTCTGGAGCGGATGTGTAGGCACTAAGGAAATTGCGAGATATATGAACCGTGATTATGTGTTACGTTACGATTCGCATGTGAAGACTAAGATTGAGAGTATCAACAGGATTTATTCCAGTAGTTGTATCTGCTGTTGATCCAGATTTTGTTTGTTTCAAGGTCATGAATTAGACCAGGATTTGGTTTTATGTTGAATGTGATTTTACTACTTATAATGTTATGAAGAAGAACGGTTGTTCTTGTATTCGATTTGTAGATACGCCGTAAAAAACGAAATAATGGTATACTATTCTGTGCCAGAATAGAGATAGTTCTCGATTACTTATTTCACATTTGGGGGCGTTATACTACACAAATTAGTTCATCAGCCGCTACACACTCGTCCTGAGTTTATTAACGCAAAAGTCATCGCCTTCTACAAACAATATTGCTGATAGCAAGTATTTATATTCATTCAATACGCGATATCGTGTTGAAATGACATTTCGGCAGCTTTACGAGTTAACTTCGTCAGTCAGCAAGTAAACAAAATTATGCTACGTAAAGCCCTGTGTAACAGATGGGTTCTTATATACAAAAGAATAAACGGTGTACTTATATTCAATAAAGCTAAATTGAATAACTTAGCTTCTTGATTATGTTAACATTAACCAGGTATTGCGTTATCTACCTACCTACTTACGTTGTTGAAAATGTTTTTTGAGTGTCTTGCTGATGCATACAATTTTGAAAAGTATTACACACATCTAACGAAATTAAATGTAGAAGCCTGCACGCTTATAAATCTAGCAACTCTTGTTTTTTACAAGGAGATTCAGAATCCGGCTAAAAATATCAACTTCATTATTTGCACCCCACAATGTTTTCATAACCTTGTGAACTTATTGATCCCGAACAGCTATATTTAAGCACGTTCATAATTCTATTATGACATTGCTACCACTAGTTATTCAAAGTTTCTCAAGTTAACACTTTGTTTACCATGTGCAGTGCATGAAACCCTGTTTTTAAACATTTCAAACGGATGTATACGAGTGAGTTGTGTTGACGCATATGTCCTCTCTGTTTTTTGTAGCGTTTGTAAGCTAAAAAACGGAGCCATAGTAGAATAGTCGAGTTTGGGAGTTGATTCCATCTCCAAACTCGCCATGCATGACAAGAATATATAAAAATGGAACAGTTTCATTGACAATGTTTTGTTATCTATAAAATATACTAGGTTCTCTCCCTTATTTATTTAAAGCATGGCTTAACCAAAGGAACTGTTGTGTGATCTTCCCCTCCCTGACTTTTGTCGTTTTGTTAGAATTCATAATGATAATTGCATGAATAATGATAAATGATACAGAGCGCAAATGCAAAAGCATTTTCAAAAATGGAAATGATATTTGTCTTCCTGTTAACGTGTGGCTGTGCATTGTAAGCAGAGTCATGAAGTCATGAAGCACTTAACTTTACCATAATCTTTTTTGACGTTTTAGAAACAGAGACATTATAACTAACACAGAAAACATATTTTTATAAAGTTATGGCATGCTCTGATCCATATTCAAAAAAAAGGTTCTAATTAAAGCTGTGGCAAACATTCAAAATTGCCATAATTGACACACTTTTGGTATCCTTCAATCTATATAAGGTCCAGTGAGAAGGAGGATGGTGGTAGAGTTCTTTGGCTTCTATTCCGTTATCCTGCGTTTCAAGTCTGATTGTTTGCTAACCTGTCATTATCAAAGCAAGAAATTTGAGTTCACTGATCGATTGATGAAGATGTAGTACTCGTGATAAAAACGGAAAAACTAAAGATTCTTGATGGACAGCATCCAGCTCAAAATGTTTATGATTACGATTAGATACATATTCAACGTAAGAAGAGAGGGGAAGGATAAAAAAGACCGTCATAATTGTACGTTTCATATGTTAGCCATCCGTCCTACATTGACTACTCTCTGCTCATCGCACTATCATATTACTATTATAGATGTTGAGTTGATGTATCATGTACCTAAGTATAATTTTTTTGCATTTTCTTCATGTGTGTGAGAGTGTGCGTAGTTCATATCTACGTACATTGATGATAAGTAGGTGGGATGATATGATGATGATTGTGTAGTGGTACTGTTAGAGATCAGTGCCCTGCTGGAAATCCGTTGTTATCTTTGTATTTCTCGCCCGTTGCATTGCATATTGGGAGTGCAGTGCCTGCGATGCATTGATATACCATCTAAGGACGGATGAGGCTCAGGCAGGTCGCTAATAAGGCTGTTTTAGATTGAAAGTTGCTTCATCATATGATGATGATTCTGATGCGAATTATGTATAGATACTTTATATGTATGTGTTCATTTCATTCTCCTTTACTATCCATATAGTTAAAGGAACACGGCAATTTTGATGATAGCTTCTCGCAAGTGTGCATCAAGTTACGCTATATATGCTGTAATGATCTGGCTGCATAAGCATCAAACATTATACCAAGTTTTGTAGTGAAAAGTGGGTAGAAACTTGATTACATATTATGATTGCAATGAAAATTCTCCCTAATGGGCGTTTCGCAATGAACTAGCCAAACAAGCTATAAGCTCCTGTTTCATAGACGGTTTGTGTGTGTGTGTTTCTGTTGCCATTTGAATTTTAACCTGAAGTATTATTTTCGCAACACACACAGGAGCAAAAGAGAGTAAATAAAAATGCGTTTCAATTTGTGCTCAATTCCCTCTCCTTTGTGGTTTCCTTTTACTTCTCTTTTCTCCCAAGCTTTGCTAATAAATTCGAAAAAAAAGTATCTTTTTTCTATGATGAAAATCGTAAAACGAATGATCCTTCAAGTTATAATGATGTTATATATGATGATGAGAATTATATTGATACTTTTGTAATATAAGGAATCCCCTTCAATATCACATGTATTCCTTTCAATAGGCTCTTCAAGTTTCAATTTGGATAAGATATTAATATTAAAATGCAAATGTCATACAGGTAAAATATATGTGTATCTACCTTCTTTTCCGTTACACTTGTTACACACATTTTCTTACCACATTTCAAACCAATATTGCATTTACCTTCACCTGCCTCCCAGTCTGGTAGCAACTCTACACCACACGATAAACTATAACATTATTCTTTATTGCACACATTTATTTAGTTTGAAGTAGACGTGAAATGAAATCTGGTATTGAGATTGGTAGGAGGAACAAGCGTGAGTACTCAACTAAAGGTTGAGACTGGTCATGAAAATTATACGGTAGTTAGTAAACCTAATGATAATGATATTAACTGCATCTAATACACGCACTTTGTTTCTTCTCCCTTGCTTTTCCTACGTGCTAATTAGAAAAGCTGCACTCAACGTCAGTCAAACCCAAGTTACCTACGGGCTACAGAAGTATATAAATGTGTGTCTACGTACGTTTGCTCATAGCGTTACCTACACCACCATAATTTATCATATTATCATTCACTTTTATTGTGCTCAGGTTGCTCGTGACGGTAGGTGGAAGAGTCTAAATGACTTGACAAAACGGGAATATTTAGTTTTTTTTATCTGCAAACCAACAAATCCATACACCAATTTTTTATATGGTTAGGTCATTGTAATGATAATGATGTTGATTAATTGATGAAAAAAATGATCCACACACACAACACAACTAACATAAAAAATGTAAACAAAAATGACCAAGTGTGTGTGAGAAATGAAATTAAAAACGTATGTAATTTATGGTAGATATTAACGCGGATCAGATAAGGAATGATAATGTAACGCTTTGAATTGCCATGTGGATATGAGCTTAGCAAAATAATCATTAGTTTAATTGATGAGATGATACACATTATATTATTCCATTTTTCACCAAAGTATTTTATATCAATTGATTATAATTTTTCTTTGCTTTGTGTCTTACAGGATTGAATCCAAGCACGAGGTCACTATACTTGGTGGGCTCAATGAGTTCTGTGTTAAATTCTATGGACCCCGTGGAAGTAAGTGCAAATTATTAATTATTGTTATCATTATTGATATTAATATGATGAATGTTGGAGTCAAGTATATAAATATGCGTCTTCAATTCATATTATTTTCATATCGTTACAAATACATCGCTTGAGAGTCAAACAAAAGAAATGGATACTGTACTATGCATGTTGTCAGTGAAAACTTTTACTCTTTTCCCAACATAAAATTACTTAAGATTTATTTACCTATTATATTATATTTATATATGAAAAACTATTTGTTATACGACGATAAGAGTTGAGTTCATTATCAATTACATTACGCATCCTATTTACGATGATAACCTGAGTTTTTTTCGTTTACAAGGTGATGGTTGAAAGGGCTATTGCTATATTCCATCACAAACTTTTTCATGGGATGTTTGCAGTATGTAACTATATGATAGACAAAGTTTTGTTTTTGTTTGTAAGTAGGAAAATATATAGTTTTTGTAAAACAGAGTAAAGTATTTAACAAGTAGTACCAAAAGTATAATGTTTGTATATTGCCATTGCAACAGATAACAAAAGCATTTGAGGAAACTGAAGTTGAAAAAAAACGTATGTTTTTTCTTGAATTAATTACCAATTGGTTGACCTACATCTCTTTAGTTTATGCGGTAGCTTGAGCACAGTTGTAGTTCTTTTGTCTTCCTTTTAAAACATATTCCCTTGAGTCAAGCTAAACTAAACAAGTTGAACGTATCGCTCAACGAGTTGAAATAAAAAAAAGGAGTTTTTTGCTTGATTTTTTCTTCTCTCACTATTCTCTCCCTTTCTTTTGATGCATAAATACATGTTATTATTATACATACTTATTAGTTAGTCATGTCTACTAAGCGGATAACAAAGTATAGACAACACTCAACAGTTTTAGAGCTTTTTTTTTCAAAAGTTGCTCTTTTGTCTTAACTAAATGCAGAACAAAAAGGTGCGTTACCTAACACATAAATACTGCATGCATGCATCCTTTTAGGAACGAAAAAATGGGCTCTAATAATAAATATATCCTTTTAACAAAATTCACTGACAACTGAAAGGGCTAAAAACTCGATACATATATACGACGTGATGATGAACTCATTCCAAACCTCTCAAAAGGGAATTTGATCATTGTATTTTGTGAGGGAATATCAATTCATCCATTTTGGCACTATGAAATACAAACTAATTATACATAATCTAGTCTAGTCTCCCATTATATTGTGTAAGAGCGTAGACAATATGAAATGTGCTATCAAACGGTGTAATTTGTTGATTGAATTTTCATGTGATGATTAAATTATGATGAGAGAAACGTGTGTGTGTGTGGTATGTCAGTATTCAAATTTATTTTTTGTTTCATCTCACAGCACCATACGAAGGAGGAATATGGAAAGTTCGAGTACACCTTCCCGAGCACTACCCTTTCAAATCTCCGTCAATTGGATTTATGAACAAAGTTTATCATCCAAATATTGACGAAGTTTCTGGCACCGTATGCCTTGACGTAATCAACCAAGCGTGGACCGCTTTGTATGGTAAGTTTCTTACATCTACATCATCTTCCTACTTACAACTTACTTCCATTGCACTTCACCTTATTCAACTTAAGTTGGCTCCACGGTGTATTTTTAGTCAGCTTAGATTCAAGTTTTTGAACAACAACCATGTAATTCCCGATCCCCACTTGTGCATAACAACAACAGTTTTTGCAATCAAAACCTCTCAACTACTCTCAAATGTTAGCAACAAAGATATAGTTTCTTTTGATGGGCTTTTCCTTTTTACAGATTTATCAGAAAACTCTCATGTTGTTATGATTAAACTGACTCTCATAAGTATGTATAAGACGATTGAGAAGTAACCTTGTACTTTGCTACTTACAACTTACCATAAAGCTAGTCTTTTAAGCTTCTTAGGAGAGATGAAGCAGAAAGGATATTATTGCCATGGTAGATGATAAAAGGAAGTATTTTTCGGTTGATTCGTATTTCAGTTGAAAGGGATGGGCCGAGGAAATGTGCTATTAGTACAATACCATGTAGGTTTAGTTGACATTCATAAATAAACATTATCAATTCATCAGAAGTCTTAGCTAGTTCGTTGTAGATCTATGTTATATATATAAAATCCCATCAACCCCTTATTACTACTTATCAATATAGTATTTTTCGATCAATATAACTTCTATTGTTAGTGGGATACCGAGAAAATAAGTGAAGTGAACTTTACAAGAGGATGCGACAGATTGGAGAGGGATTTGATGTGATGTGTGTGGGGCTTTGCTTAAATGTCAATGCTTTTTACAATATACATTATTATAAGTAACCAGACCAGAGAGCCATGATCAGCGGTCGGCTGATGACTCTTTATCTCTGAAAAACTACTGTTGTGTTGTGATGTGCTGATGCTCATGATGATACACAACTTGTCATTCAGAACGGTTGCGTGTAGGCGCAACAGTGACATTGCATTGCATTTCATGATGCAGTCCTCCTCTCCCTTCTTACTTGCACGGGATAACGACAAACTCATATGAGCTCTCTTATTGTTTTTTTTTCGTGTCTAATTTGCTCCATCAGATTTAAACTGGGAGCTGTGTGACTACTACTACAATTTCCTTTTTCTTGCATGTTTCTAAATGCATGAGTGATGCAGGTGTTGTGGGATAGCCTAATTTGAAAAGTGTACTGGCAACTTATTTTGTATCCTTTTTCTTCAAAACATGTATATATGGCTAAATAACACATCACACATCAGGTTTCTTCTCATTTGATAGTTTGTGTGGTGTGGTGCAGCACTAATAACATTAGTGGTCGATCATTAGGAGAGATGATTTTTGGTATTTTTCCCTAACCCACCTACCCACATTATGTACAAGGGAGAGAGATGACGTGCCTACTCAAGATCGTAATTGGCCTCACTTTTTCAAGTCGTAGAAACCAGATGCAGTTGTAATTTTTCTTTCATTATCAATTCTAATCAATGAAAAGAACGTTAGAGTTGTTGGGACAGCCACAGTACGATATATTGGCACCATACTCCTGCCACTAACTACTTAATAACTTGCCTCTCAGAAAAAAAAACAAAAGCGGAAACTAGATGAAAGAATCAGAGTTGAATACAGTTTTTGGGTTGAGTTGATGTAAAAGAAAACAAAACTCAAGAGTTTTTTTTGCATCATTATCAATCACGAGCACATATGAAACTAGTTTGATTTGATTGTGAGTACTTTCTCTGTATCTCTATATCCTTTACTCACTCACCTGCATTGTCTGTTTTTGCTTTGATGATATGAATGATGATAATACGTAATAATGACAGTGAGAATTGGGCGTTTAAAACTGTATTATGCATCCCATTTTTGTTCTTTTATTGTCATTTTTTTGTATCCCCCTTTTCTCATGTTTAATGCAAAATGCAAGTGGAGTGGAGAAGTACCCTTTTTGAAAACAGGTAACATTTATTTTGCATGCATATTCCCCCATTTAAATGCCATGCAAAGCTAAGTAACACAACGAAACAACAAAGGCAAACTGAGGACTTTGTTGGTGGTAGTTAGTTGGTGAGTAAAGGATTCAATATAATCAAAAGTGTATATATTTGTATATAGATACATAAACCAACTCAACAATGCAACACAACGGTGTTAGTTTACATTGAGTAGATTTAGTTGATTGTTGTGTTGATGTAGCATGTGTAAATGTTGAACAATTTAGTTTTTATCTGGTGCTGCTTAAAATGATCATATGATCATCACATCATATATAAATTTTGTAATGCGAAATTTTATTCTTGATCTCGTTCCGTTGCATTTTATATAATTATCTATATATATATTCTTGTCGGTAGTCGGTACTGATATCCATGTTACAGTGTTGCTAGGATCTATATATTATCGTCGTCATCGCAACTATAAGATAAGCTAAACCATTGTTGTTTGAGGTGGACTAAATTTTATCCTGTCTACAATAAACTATTCTGCTAATAAGTATATAATATATTTAAGTATATCCTTACTTACACGGCGTTGTACAAGTTTACGTCATGCACCTGAGTATGTATATCCGTGCATTGAAATATTATTAGGTTTAATCACAAGAACCACGTATTTCTATAGTATTAAAGGTTTGTTAACCAAATCAAGTGCCGTGATTACTGAAGCACATGTGCCATTTTCTTGTATAAAAAAAAATTGAGCGCACAAAGCATGTCATTAGGGAGCAATGAAAATATAATTGATATTGGTTAAAAAAAACCTTTACATTTACAAAGAGGGAAAGTCAAGGTATGGGATTCCTTTTTAGAGAGAACGAGAGGAGAACAAAATATGGGAGTATTTGATTTCAGTTTAAGCGTAACATGTCCAGATTTGAGGATGAAATTCATTACTAGATTTAAAGATCTTTTGGTAATAGAGGTGATAATGACGAACACTGTTTTCAGTTCCGGAAATGTGACTTTTATATATTTGTTTTGTGAACACATGCATGGAAATATATATACGTTTCTCCTGGCATGGGTCACTGTTACTATCACACCATGGGAGGAAGAGAGAAGCATAAGCATTTTCTTTTCCCGAGCCACCACTACTAAGTTGGTTGAGAAAGCGCAGTATTTTTAGAACTTCTATATATTTTCAAGCTTGTTTGTGTGTGCATGTGCATGGCATACATACATGTTTTAGTGCTCTAGAAGACGAACTAGATAGCTACAAATTTAAAACAAAGTTTGGGATATGGGATACGGGACAAGACGCACTCCACTCCACACGTTTATATTGATCTTCCGCTTCTCTCTCTCTCTCTCTCCATCTCCCTTACTTTACCGATCTACATTTTCTTTTTCTTTCACTTCTTTGAATTTTCTAAATTCCTTCATAGCTCATGTTTTCTCTAACACAGTTGACTAGGCATATCTATAAAATGTCGAGAGAGAAACCAGATCACCGTGAATGCACACCATCACCAGCCTTGCATTCCACTTGCTTACTATTTGATGATGTATTGTAAGCTGGAAAAAAGAGAACTATGTGAAAATTATTTTTAGGAAAAAGCCGCAAATGGGGTCGGTTTCCCGATAAAAGCACTCTACTATTAGGTAGCCTATAAAACAGTATGGGATAGGAAAGAATATGTTAATAGATGGGGTTTAGTATCCGGTTTAAAATTGGTGGCGGAAATGGAATAGTTTTCTTCGCCCACCATAAAAATGACTTTCGTTTGAAAAAATACAGTAGAAATTGATGAGGATGATTCATGATGATGTATTAAAGACAATATTTGTTTTTATTTTTTCTAGATTTGTCGAATATTTTTGAGTCATTTTTGCCGCAACTGTTGACCTATCCGAATCCAATCGATCCTCTCAACGGAGACGCTGCAGCAATGTACCTCCACAAACCTGAAGAGTATAAGAAGAAAGTCACAGGTGCGGTTGTTTTCCCTTATTGTATTCATTTTTTATGCTTGTCACTTTCTCATCCCATGTCATGTCATTTTACCACGTCACTTATATTTAAAAAGTAATGCTGATGATTGGATTGAATTGTTTAGAGTACGTTCGCAAGTACGCCACAGAGGATGCGCTTCGAGAGCAAGAGAAGGAGACGTCAGAGAAGATGAACCAGTCATCGTCCGCCAATAACAATAACCTCTCCTCAGATTCCGAGAGCTCCATGTCGGACTTCAGTGAAGACGAAGCACGTGATATGGAACTATAGTATTTAGTTTTGAGATTTGACAGGGGGCTACAAATTTTATTGATGGTTGTAGGGCTAGACTCAATCGCTTGCATGTGAAATCGGTTGAATGGGAAGCTGGTGAATGAATGAGTCGACATTAATACTATACAATATGCTAAAAGCTAAAAGAGATAAGCTTACATAACAACTCCTAAAATTGCCGTCAATAGTTGTAGGACAAACTTCCAAATAAAAATGTGATGCACTTGTTTAGTTAATTATCGACATCTTCAACATGTTATTTGCTACACTGTAAGAAACGTCAGTTCATGAGCAGACGCTGTTTGGATTAGTGCCAATTGATCCAAATTATTTCGTTGAATTGGATCTGTTTTTCTTGTGATTGCCCTTGATTCTCGTTGACAAAAAGCTCTTGTGTAAATGCTTGTGCAAATCATACGTATTGGATAGCTATCTTTCGAATTATTTTTTTTTGGAAAGACCATCTTTACCTATGCAATTAGGTTACCGTATGCTTAATATAATAATCTACCCTTATCACTATTTTATTTTATTTTATTAGCTTAGCAAGCTTGTTGACTTATCAGTGTTGTGAGATGGTAGCTGCTCAATTTATACAATTGATTAATTTTTTTAGTGTAGGACCTTAAGTCTCCATTGGATTTCCTTGTTGTTGTTAGCTAGTTTCGGTTTTAGAAATGAAATGGGTTTTGTTGAACAAATCCCATTAAGAAAAACAAAAATAATGACACACACGCGCCATATATTTTTGGGAGGCTTTTGCTATTTCTATAGCTACAGCTTTTTAAAGTACTATGCTCAATTCTTCTAAACAAACTACAACAACCCCTTTACCAAATCACTAGTTTCAAAAACCCATTGCTTAGAGACACAGCTCATCGTCATCGCAACAAATTGTCACCAGCTTCACTTTGACCCATTTCGCCACGTCAAGTGAAGGGACTAGTCTTCATAACTCTCATATTAATGTCATTAAGGATTTAGTCTAATGTAAGTATATGGCATTGTTTTTCTCTAGAGTAATTAAGGAGTGTCTATACTTATACATAGGAGTAGAAAAAATAGGAATAGGAAAGTCGCCTTCAACACCTTCGAAAAAAAAATCTCAAAACGCCTGAAGAACTGATGACGCAGAGACAGAGAGACATCTTTACAACCTAAAAAAAACATTTCAAAAATTTTACAGAGTTTATAATATTTAAACTAAAAAAATATATATACATTATATATTCATGATTATTTCTCTATTTTCAGTTTTTTGTTCGCAAACTATAAAAGTCAAATGAGTGGATTTTTTTTGATGGATTGTTGCTGAAAGCACGTTTTCAAGTCGAATGTTAAAAACTTTGCCAAATCATATTGATCTTTAAACAATAATACAATACATGAAAAATTGTTTCCACAGAGAGAGTCTTTAATCTTAGTTCCGCTGCGGATATCTGCTGATGTAAAAATGTGTTAGATACTTATAATTATATTAAGTAGAATTAGTTGATACGTACAGTATATTATATTATATGTACACATTACATTGAAATGAAGAATATCCTAACGTACATGGGTAAAGTACGGGGGATCTAAAAATGTGAAATGCAGAAGACGGAAGAGATAAGCAAACTTATAATTTATTAACTTTGCATTTACCTGTTGAACTACATAACAAAAAACATACATGCGAGAGAAATAACATGTATAAATCTAATAATGTGATCTTCATCGTAGTAGAGTTATGGAATTTTTAATTTTTCATACACCATGAAAATACGTATATAGCTTCCTGATGGCTGTGTTACTAAAATTATACAAAAAAAATGTTATCGATATCGATACAGAGTTACTTACTTATTCTTGAACCAAACTTGTCCACTTTATTTTGTCAAGTTTAAAACATAGCTTCTCCTTTGCCTTTTTTTGTTGTTGTCAACGTTTTAAGCGGAGTATAATACAATCCTTTTTGAGTGTGTTATAATTACTATCGTCTAAGTAAGTTCATTCTCCACAACTTTTACTTTAATACAACTAATAATTATTATGTGTATTGTATTATGAGATTATGTTGAAACAGGAATGCGCTGCTATCTTTACTGCTGTCTTGTATGGAAATTTGTGCAATGGTGATTGGGGGAACAATAGATCGAGTTTGGGACACTGACATTCAAATAATTCTTTGATTTTTTTTAAATTTCTTAATCAAATAGCAAAATTCTTAGTATCAATTATTATTCCAAGTTTAAATTTGCGGATTGCCATTAGTTACCATGTGTTCCTCACGAAAACCAGTATTGTTGCTAGCGGATTTTGTAGGAATTTAACTTGACGACCAAAGTCTTTTTGGGGAACGTAAAAATTAAACTGTTTTTTTTAATACAAAGCTGAATTATTCCATGCCAGTGTTCCCACAACCCAAAATGCATGAAGCGTTGTTAGTTGATTGGGCGATGAAATTGCTACTGTGTCTATATATCCACATTTTTGGGTGAAATTTCTAAAAACTGTCTTTAAATACCTTCCGAAACGATACTCTGACAAGTTGGCATTACTTCAAGAAGGCATATATATGGTGATGGTCTCAATACAATTTCTTGGTCCTCTCAGGTAAAAAAAACTATTTCGTAGGTTAAGACCTCCGTTAACATTAACATAGAGTTAAACCTTAAGTCAAAAAATAAACTTATATATCTAGAATCTACCAATTTACGTGACACACACACACATTTTAATCTCAAGAGAATGGTCAGTAGTTTCTGAAGAGTTGCTGCTGTGTCGTAATGCCATTGGCCTTGTGACAGTATCGTTTCATATTTTCAATCAACTATTAAATACTTACTTACACACCCACACCCCTGTGGTGACAATTGAAATAGGAAGGAAAGGGAATATAATATGAAGGACCGAAATATAAGGAAGAAGTCACATTATCTTGTAAACTTTGTATATTGAAAAATTAAACTTTGACTCGCAAACGTGTGCATGTTGGCTTGAGATAGTGAATGGAGATAAGTATGTGGTTGTTTGAAGAAATCTGGTGATGTTTTACGAAAGCATCTATTTTACAGGTCGCAGGATGGCTTCGGAATGGTTGTAAATGTAAAGTCATAGTTGAAAAAAAAAGCTTGTGTAGATCATTGAATTATATATGATATGAAATGATGAGAATATAATTAAAAATTGTAGCAAGAATGATAACAAGTTGGTTGGTTGGAATGGCAAAAAACACGAAATCAACATTGAAAATTGGAATTGAATTATATCTGTAAATATATTGATTAGAAGTTGGGAAACAAATGAAGCGTAGTCCAGATTGCAGTGGAATGATAATGAACAATTATGTGCAAGCTTCAACATTTATGATAAAAAAAACAATTAGTTGATGATGTTTAAGCAAATTATTCTTCGGTGAATGGAAAAATGGTGATATGATAATTGTAATATGATAGTTTCCTTCGATCCATTTATTTAATCAAGGAAATATTATATATCTAAATCGATCCATCCTCGCACGTATATTATTTGTTGATTTGCTTTTGTTTGGTGGCGGTAGTGATGATAAAAGGAATGGATTTGCATGTAGGTTAATACAACCAACATATACTACTCTTGTCTACTTCTTAATTAGAATTTTAAGTTTACAATAAGAGATTCTGATTCTGACAAACTCTTTTCAATTGCTTGTTTCCTTCTATCAATCACGATGTTTATGTGTATATTAATTGTGTTTGTGTAAACTTTGTTTATGCTCGTGAAATGAAACTGTGTGCATGCCAATATTAAATGTGTAAGGTTCTTTGTATGCTGGATAATGTTTATAAATGTTAGCTGATCCAACATTTTCATAATACGTAAAACGAAACAATCAATTTCTAAGGCACACTAAAAAAATGTTATAATATTATGTTCCTCTTTTCCAGTGTGCAACTACGACGCAACCCGTGTGGATCAAGGGATAATGTGTAATATGATAGTAACTTTTTACGAATTGCAATAATTTTTAGTCTACACACATACACATACACGTTCCCAGCCCTTTACTGTTTCTTTTTTGTAATTTGGAGTGTCTTTTTGAAACTTTGCGGTTTGTTTATATACAAGTAAAACTACAACGCGATCGTCATTATTGTACTATAAACATATAAGAATATATATATAATTGTAGGAGTTTAAGTCCGCTAATAGCTAGATACTCGGTGTACATTATGAAAATGAATATCTCTGTTATCTAAGATTATACATAGATAATGTAATGAAAAAAACGAAGCAAAATGAGAAAAAAATAAGAAATCGTTTGAAAATAAAATGTTACTTGGAGAGAGTGTTCTATTTTTGCATAATGATTTTCCACTTCAGCATCAGCCATCATCTATAATTGAGTTTATAATGCATTTTTATTAAGCCGTCTAAAAGTATGTTACAATCAAAATGCTTAATTGGAAATAGAATGTCATGAATTATTTATTGCCACGGCATCAAGTCTATTGGTTTCATCCTTATTGAAAGCATGTACTTCATAATTATTGACTAGTGTATCAGAACCTAATATTTTGGCACTTCCTAAGCACAAATCACCCTTGTAAAACACTGCATGTTGGCCAGGAGTTATTGCTCGAGTAGAAATTGATAGAGAAATTGTACTTGTGTTATCACCCCTGTTTCCATAAAGCCAACACGGTATTGTCCACTTTGTATGTTGAAATTTGAACATGCAACTAAAAGGTTTATCGGACGAGAACTCAGGCACATGTGATATCCAATGAGGGGCTGAGATAAGAATGTTTCTGCTGTACAACGAAGGATGATCTTGCCCGAGTGCTGCCAATATTGTCTGCGTTTTTGCATTCCTTTGACAAACATAGTAAGCGTGTTTAGAACCTGGAATCCGACAGCGTTGCCCAATAGTCCATTGATGAACTCCATTGTGCTCCCCTAGAATCTTTCCAGTATCAATATCCACAAAGTAGCCAGGTCGATCTTCAACATACTTTGAGATGAAATGAGGAAACGTTCTGTTCCCAATAAAGCAAATTCCAACACTGTCCCTCTTTCTGGATATCTTATCCATCCCTAGTTCTAGAGCTAACTGTCTTACGCTTTGTTTGCATAGGGAGCCAAGTGGAAACATAGTTTTCCGAAGGGGCTCTTGACAAATGTCACTCAGAAATAGAGTCTGGTCCTTACGTACGTCGATGGCTCTTTTCAAATGGGCCAAGTTACTAGAAGAATAATGCTCCAGAAAATTTCCAAATGTGTTTTGGGCATAGTGACCAGTAGCTATTGCGTCGGCTCCAAGCTCCTTCATAGAGTAGTTGTAAAAGGATCCAAACTTTATGAATCTATTGCATAAAATGTCTGGATTCGGAGTGAAACCCTTTTCATAGTCTTCAATAAGTCGGGAGAAAACCTCGTTCCAGTATTCTTTCACGAAGGACACTTCAACAAAAGGGATGCGAAGATGGTCACAAACAGCTTTGGCATCTTGGTAATCATTCTCCTGGATTATTTGACAACTTCCTTCTTCATCTTGATCATCCCAGTTTCTCATAAATGCACCCACAACATTAAATCCTTTCTGCTTCAGGATGGACGCGGCGACAGCACTATCCACCCCACCAGAAATACCACACACCACCCTCTTAATCCCGTTGAAAAGTGCCATTTTTCAGTCTTTATTATCGATACTGAAATCAATCAAAAATGATAAAGTATCGGAAGATCAGTGTCTAGTGTCAGGATCATCACAAAATACTTTAGTGACCAATCAACATTGCTAATTCTTTAGAATTTGATGTTGTAAAGTTGACTGACAGTACCGTTTACAAACAAATACTTTGAATGAAATCGTCATTATAAAGGTGAAATTTTCTAATTACTGTTCAATTTTAAGTTCAAGAAAATCATTATTATTAGCAAAACGTGATAATGTGACTCGCGGGGAGAATGGGAAAAATAAAGGAACTCAATGAGTAAAGAGAGTGTGATATCGTATGAGGCTTTAGGTTGAGAAACCATGTGTCTATCCCCCATTTCAATGTATTATATATAACCTTGGATGTCTGTGTTTTTGTTGTGAAGATAAACTCAACTTACACATTCAACACTTTCGATTGTAAACACTGAATTTGATTAAGTTTTAACTGTCAAACCAATTCATACTCTTAAAATACCTTGCGGTTCTACCTTGAGGTAAATCGAAATCATTTGACTGCTCCACGTCAACCCGGAAACCATAAGGGAGTAATTTAATCGTCAGGATGGTTAAAAGTGTGCTCTTCATATGTCTAGGTAGGTGAATTAATTAATTATAATGTATTGACACACATGGCAAAGTTCATTTCAATTATTTGGTATAATATCTTACTTCCAAACTGAAACTTCATCACTTTTTGAGGTTTAAAGTGGTATCAGAATCCGATGGCTTTCAAAATGCGTTGTTAACTACCAACTAAGATCATTTTAACAATTTTGTTTTACAGGCAATATTTGCCGTTCGCCCATGGCTCATGCTATTTTCGAGGATTTAGTAAAGCAAAACGGAGTTCAGGACGATTGGGAGGTGGATTCTGCGGCGATTGGTTCTTGGCATGTGGGAAATCAGCCTGATCGGCGAGCACTGAAAGTTTTGAAAGAGAAAGGAATAAACTTTTCTCATCCAGTGCGACAGGTACTTGTAGTTTTAACTTGTCTTTAAAACAAATGAAAGGTGCCCTGTACTAGTTTAACTTAACATAAAATTTATTCGACTAGGTACAATCCAAAGATTTTAAGCACTACGACTACATATTTGGAATGGACAACGAGAATATTCGGTCATTGACATCCATGGCGCCCAAAGATTCCAAGGCCAAGATTGAGCTGTTAGGAAGTTACGACACGGAAAATCTACTCATTATAAGGGATCCATATTACGTATGAAAAAATAATAATTGTGTAGTAATTTTGTACCATAGTTTTTGAGGTAATTAATTCTACTTATACTGTTTATAACAGGATGATGACGATAAGGGATTCTATGACTGCTACAACCAGTGTTTGAGATCTTGTAAAGGTTTCCTTGCAGCTAATTAATGCTGAAATACTTTACGCTTTCTTTGGATTGTAAGCATTACTTTGTAGCGCATTCTCTATTCATTCCATTTTGTTTTGCTACGTATATGCATGTTGTCAATATTTCTGAGACTGTGACTACGCAGCAAATCTCATGGCTGTCTTGTTTGTATTTGATTAAGTTAAAGTGTTAAAATCTCAAATAAATTGCTTAGAAGAATATAAAAAAATTCAATTGAGCGTTCGTATGTTTTGTGTTGATATTGATTGTTAGAGTTGTTGCAATGTTATGGTATTCCATAAATGATATACTTGCATGTTTCAAAGTTTAGAAGCATATTAACTGGTTTTACAAGTTAAAGAGTATCCTTACTTACCTCTCATCTCTCTGTGGAAAATGTATGAAGTTTCTAAAACATTTTATTGTTTGGTACGAGGCGAAGGTATAAAGCAACATGTATAAGTACGAGTAAAGTAAAACAGCATATTATAAAATCTTACGATGTTTTGACGAAGGAAAATGACAAAATAAAAAGTAGTACACACTACATCATAAAGAATATCTTATAGATGGACCCTTTCCATAAACTCTCTGAAAAAATAAAGCGACTAGAATTCCACTCTTCTGACATGATGATAAAGAGCAGCATTAGTATAAATGAGATCAAGACATCTGACATTTAGTGACGAGTTGTTACATAAGCATTCGTCATTAATTGTGACTGGAAACATTATCATCAAAATCGTAACGCGTGTAACTATGTCATAGATTCCTTATATTAGACACATTCCTAATTTTTACACCATATCTTCAGAATGCGGTCATCCCTGGACTCATGTTCATGATGATTAAGGAATGGTCAAGGGATCGCCGGGCAGGTGTTCTTTTGGAAGGCGATCTTTAAATATTTACAATTCAAATTCTTAATTACTTTATAACTATATTTTACTAACTATAGATAGAGTAAAAAATTCTTTATAAATACTCCGTTTAAATCACCTTTCAAAATTTCGCTGCGGAACTTGCTTTTCCACTGTCCATATAAGCTAAATATTCAATGCAGGAAACTCAATGCTTACATGTACTACCATAAATAACTAGTTATAACATTTTCCTCGACATTTTCAAATTATAAATTAAAGTTTTATCATAAACAACTAATAGTGGAAGAATAGGAAACAAAATGTATTCTGCAATATTTATGCATTTTGATATTTATAAAAATATTTAACATCTTCATCCCCTTGAGGATATGCTTGTTACAGGCAGTGGTCACAATTAATTCTTGTTAACTCAGTCAAGGGGTAAATACTGAATTTACAAGTGGCATCACATATTCAAAACGTTTTAATACACAATTTTATGTACCAAATGTATTTATCTGCGTTAGCAACTAATGATGTACCAGCTCCTAAAAAATCATAACCTTGAGTTGACCATTCCTGATTCTTGACCATCATCAATGTAAAAAAAAATCCTGCAAAATTACACTATTTTGTTCGAAATGAGAATGTTTTTGTGTTATTTTTAACGTACTTATATACCGAAAATACTACCTTACAATCAGTTAAAGAGCATATAAAGTTGGTCGGTTCTTAATCTAAAGTAGCTGTCGACTTATTTTTAACGTCGCACAGCAACATTTAGTTTACATTAGAGCGCTTATCACATGACTACTACCTCCATACTTTATATCCCATTAACATTTAACATTAATGAGCCTACTCTCTGGACCTGTGCAAAACACTCGTACTTTGCAATTTAAAAAAAATACGTTAAAAGTGCTGATGTCCTCTTCAAAATTTGAAGGAGTGCTTACTCACATGCTCTCCACACATCAAGCAAATGCATAAAAAAGTCTTCTTCTCAACATTGAACACGTCCATATTAATTGGGTGCTTGTCACCACTATACCAACTTGGCAATTTCCTATTAAAGCCAAGCCGAATTCTGTCTTATCAGCATAACAACAGGAAAAGAAGAAAAAAAACTTTTATCCAATCCAAGGCTGCAAGTTGCAAACATACCATTAATACCATAAACCATTAGCGTAGTCTGACTACACACACACAGCCACTGATAACATACATATTGTGACGAGCCACAACAGAGTGTCATTATAAAACCTTGATAAAAAAAAGTGCAGAACTCATCGTGATAGAATATTAAGCATAAAATATGAACATTCCATCAGTCATACATTCAATACAGCTGTGTTACTACGGAACAGAAGCTTTTGCCACTTTATACTCTTCAGGATTTTACTCTACTTTTAATTCCAAATGGTACTCTGGTCTTGTCCAGTTGCCAAGAGTAAATTTTAATTACGATGAAGACGGAATCGCTAAACGTGGTAATTGTTGGGGGTGGAGGATATATTGGGTTTCATACCGGGTTATCGTTATGGGAACGTGGTCACAAAGTTACCCTTTTTGACATCATAGAACCAGCCTCCTTTTGGATCAGTCGCTCAAGCATATTTACGCAAACTACTAAGTCAGCAGCTAACATTCCTCGGACCATTGTGTACTATGGGAATGGAGAAGGGAACAGGAACCAGCTCAGGTTCGTAGAAGGCAGCTTATTGGATCTTAATGCTCTTACTGATGCGTTTCTTGACGCGGATTGTGTCATACATTGTGGTAAATGCGTATAATATAGCCAGAAATAAACTTGTTTCACATAGAAGCATTATGTATATACATTAAACATTCTCATTTTTTCTATTGGTAAAACTTATAGCTTCATACGGGATGTCAGGAAAGGAGCAGATGCCAGCGGAATGGACAAAGACGGAAGTAGTGAATGTCAAAGGGACTGAAAATGTTTTGAAAGGATGCCTAACTGCAGGTGTCCGTGGACTCGTATATACAAGCACATACAACGTCGTATTTGGTGGACAGGAAATCATTGACGGAGACGAGTCCCTCCCATATTTTCCACTCCATCAACATGTGGATCATTACTCGAGAACGAAAGCTATAGCCGAGCAATTTGTCCTGTTAACCGATGGATTATGTCAGAACGTGAACAAAAATATGCCACGGGCACCCCTTCGCACTTGTGCTCTTCGACTCGCCGGAGTTATGGGCCTTGGAGAGACGAGACACTTGCCGAGAATTGTGAAGTCCCTTGAGCTCATGAAATTTCGTTACGGCTACGGAGAAAGTTTGGTTCAGTTTGTGACCCTAAAAAATGTGGTCCAAGCCCATGTAAAGGCTGCTGAGCGCTTGCTCTCCCACCCAGATTTCCTTGGGGGTCAAGCATACTTTATAAGTGATGGCGTGCCAATTAACAACTTTGAATTTTTTCGACCTCTCATGGAAGCACTGGGCTACCCCTATCCCGACATTGTTCTTCCCATGTGGCTCATTTGGTTTGGGGTGTACCTAATTCAGTTTACTCACTCTTTGTGTTCTAAAATCCATCCTGGTCTCACCTTCACACCAATGTTGACCCCAGCAGAAGTATACAAAACGGGTGTGACCCACTACTTTTCCTGTGATAAAGCGAGACTCCATTTTGGCTATAGTCCTGAACAACCTAATGACATTTCAGATGCGATTCAGTATTTCAAGAAGGAACAAGACAAAAATGGAATAAAACCAGAAGGAAATTTTCTTGCAAATATTGTTTTCATCTGTATAATCTTTACCATCATTGTTATCTTTCTGATATTTTTATGAGCCCAGTTCCAACTTTGACAGCTATTAAATCTCTTTAATCAATGGTTCATAGAATTTTAATGAATTCAAGTTCTCATTCTTTTTCTAAAACTCTTCTCATGACTACCAGTTGTAATTGCATTTAATTTATCATTTCTCCAAATTCCCTTCATTCAATATGCATGTGAATTGTCTGAAACTTGTTGCTCTCAAAGAACAAAGCTTCTGATTATTATGCTTTCATGCTACATGCCAAGAACCAAGCAAGACGTAGACGTAGACGTAATATATAGAGCTTAATATCACGCAATGTCCTGCATTTCTCATTTTATAATAATATTCAAGAACCAAGCAGTCAATATTAGATGGATGAATGGATGAATGCTCCTGTTTGCCATTGATTTTTAATTTGTCTTTCAGATAATACGTGTGCATCAGACTCATTAAATATTAATGATACATATTTTAGTTTCAGCTGTACATAGTCAGGGTTGGTGTGGAAAGGTTTGTAGAAAGATATATAGCACAGGGTTCGGACTTTGCCGGCAGTAATTCTATTTTGCCACTGACTGG